>CAIGRL010261399.1:0-10264 GCA_903798325.1 Fraxinus xanthoxyloides | reverse complement strand
TTGAGGTTTTTAAGGTTGTAGGAACGTGGTGGGTTCCAACGCATCGCGGGGACGTGGCTGTAATCGAGTGGATATCGCCTGTATAGATCTAATCTTTCGTTTTTGTGACGTTAATTGCGGGGATAATTGATAAGCTTCAAGGATTCTAAGACCATGTTTGCCAAGAAAAAACAGCTTATAAGCAGCTTTGAACTTTACTCAAAAATGGATTTTTTTAATTTTTATCTTCATCGAGTCTTGAGTAGATGTGTCAAATTGGGTGAGTTGGGCTGGGTTGACTCACCCATTAGCCTCTATTTGATGAACATTCTTAAAAAAATTCAATATTTCAAAAATTATTTTCAATCACGTATAATTCAAAAAAATAAAATTACACGTAAATTCAAAAAAAGTTTTTAATTCTTAGACNGGAACGTGGTGGGTTCCAACGCATCGCGGGGACGTGGCTGTAATCGAGTGGATATCGCCTGTATAGATCTAATCTTTCGTTTTTGTGACGTTAATTGCGGGGATAATTGATAAGCTTCAAGGATTCTAAGACCATGTTTGCCAAGAAAAAACAGCTTATAAGCAGCTTTGAACTTTACTCAAAAATGGATTTTTTTAATTTTTATCTTCATCGAGTCTTGAGTAGATGTGTCAAATTGGGTGAGTTGGGCTGGGTTGACTCACCCATTAGCCTCTATTTGATGAACATTCTTAAAAAAATTCATTATTTCAAAACTTATTTTCAATCACGTATTCTTCAAAAAAATAATATTACACGTAAATTCAAAAAAAGTTTTTAATTCTTAGCCACATATTTTTCATCACATCATAAAATACAGTTTCTTCTCCATAATGTACATCAAATGCCCTCTTAGTTCCTGACTTTGATTATCCGAATTATCAGCCATGCTTGGTGGGAATTAAATCTATATTTTAATTTAAGTTAAAGTTAATAATTAATTTTTACTTTTTACATTTCAAACTATATTTTATCTACACTTTTGCTTATTTTATATTTATTGGCTTGGGTTTAGATTATTTTCACTTTGATTGAGTTGTTTTTATTATTTGTTAAATATGCAATCATCTTTGATCATATTATCGGTATTTGAACATTTTTGTATCGCGTTATAGAGTATTTCCCACGTCATAAATGCCATACTTTTCCATCTGAATCCGATCAAAATGTGTTGAAATTTGCTTGTGTGGACACGAGTAATCCCAATACTGTTATCCATGTAACCATTGCAAAAAATGGTGTCTACCATTTTATATTGAAATTAATCTACCATTAATTCAACCTTTAATATATTATATTATGTAATTATAATAAAATTACATCTATATATGTGAGTTTAAGTAGTAAACTCAATTTAAATAATGTAACTAAATTTAATTTGAGTAATGTAAAATTCTAAGAACTCCAATATAAGACAATGGATACTAAATGAAGTTAAATTATATTAAATTGTAATATATGAAATATATAAAGATAGAATTGACATATAGCTAAATATATAAAGGTAAAATTGGTATTGAAAAGTTTCTCTTCAATTCACACTTTTTAATATATTGTATGTATAATTATATTAAAACTATAATATTATTTTATATTGTAGCTAATCTACCATTATACTAATGCAATCTTGAATATGTTATATCATATAATTATATTAAAATTACATCTATATATGAGCTTCGATTTTAAGTAGTAAACTTAATTTAAATAATGTAATTTATGTAATTAAGCTTAATTTGATTAATGTAAAATTGTAAGTACTCCAATATAAAACACTGAGCCTTACACTTAAAAGGATATTAAATGAAATCAAATGGTACTATATTAAACATGTAAAGCTATAATTGAAATATAGCTAAATATATAAGGATAAAATTGGTATTCAAAAATTTCTCTTCAATCCACACTTTCAATATATTGTAGATATTATGATAAATAACTTATTTATTTTTAATATGATTAACAATAAAGTTTGGAAGTAAATCTATTTTATTTTATATTTTTGATAAAAGTAAAGTTATTTCATATTTTGATAACTCAGATTTCTTAATTTTAAGTAGAAATGTCATTTTTTCTGAGTTGATTATTAAAAGAAATACTTATATCAACTTATAAGTTGTTCTTCATTTTCTTATAGAGTGTATACGTATTTAGGGTCTGTTTGATTGATAAAAGTGGAAAGACTTTCTAATTTCATGTAAATAGAAAAATAAAAATTCAACTACCCTATAGGAATACATTTTTCATGAAATTGAAAAAAAATAAGTTTAAAGTAGTTGTATCTTGAAATTCGAACTTCATTTTCACGTTCGTATCAAATAGTCAAAGTAGAAATTGAATTCCTCATAGAATTTAAACAAATCAAACGACCCTTAATTCTTGTTCTTTTCCTGGCAATTAGGAAAAGAAAGAAAGGTTTAAGTGAATTGAAATGATTGTTAGTGTGTTAATGGACACTAATCAGTTCTTATCCCATGTTATTACTTCTAATTAGGGGTGGGCGTCAGTTGGGTTGGGCCGATTTTTGCCCCAACCCAACCCAACCCAACATTATCGTTTTGTTCGAAATTCAACCCAACCCATGTAAATTCTGAAATCCAACCCAATTATGTATTGGTCGGATTAGGTGGATTGGTCAATTTGTGCCGATCATTTCTATAAATAGATGAGGTGGAGATAAAAATCAATACTCCAATGAAATGATACAAATTTCTCCATATATAATTTATCAAGATTCCAACAAATTTCAAGAGTAACAACACTTTCATTTTGTTTAAGCTTGTTTAAGTTGATCAAGAATTGAACATCTTATTTTACCCAACAAAAGTTAATTGCACACTCCAACTTACATACGGCCAGAAACATTTATTTGATGTTTCATGGAGGGACAGTAGTTACCAATTGAAAGTTGAAAACTTATTATATTTGATGTGGTTGTAATGCAATTAACATAGAATCAGTTAACAATTGTTTATTTTCTTTTTTGCTAAATGGCCCCGATACAACTCCAATTTTCTTATCACTTGGAAATTCTACGAGTTACTGAGGATTTCTTTGCTTATACTTTAATAAAGCAAATATTGGAATTGCAGTGCTGTTGATTTTCATATTCATAAGACACTCTCTTACTACTCATGTGCTTAGATTCATTGCTGGAGTTTTCTTAACAAGGTATGACACGTTTCCATTCTCTAACTTTTATGAAGTTTCGAGTAACTGTTCTATACGAGGATCTAAAAAGGGGCAAATTAAGATCGACTATTACTTGATAAGATGTATTTTTTTCCATTGCAGTCATCTATATCTTTGTGTTTGGCACGGGGTTATGTTTATCATGGAGAAATTAGAGTGTATAAATGTTAAGCTTGCTTTATACATCACATTTGAGGAAGTTGTAGTAAATTTTACTGAAACCACGAACTTGTAAGACCCTTAAACCATTTACTTATAATCTATTTGTTGGGACACGTGAACCCTTGCGTATTGATAAATTGACATAATAATTTTTTTTTTATTTGTCGGGTTGGGTGGGTTAACCCATAACCCGACCCGCTAAGTCTTGCCAAAAATCGAACCAAAAAAAAAAGAAAAAAAATCGACCCAATTCGATCGTGTTGGTCGAGTTAGGACGATTTTTGCCCACCCCAACTTCTAATAATCAGATCTCAATATATATGAACGGTAAACCCAAACATTCATCAATACTTATCTATTATTTATACACACGGACAAGACGTAATATTAAAAAAATAAAAATATAAAAATATAAGTGTAATAGTCAATTCAATTATCATTAAAGTATTTTCAGAAGATATTATTCTATATTAAGACGTACAAAATTTGAACTGGAATGGCAAATTCCGCGGTGCCACCACAAAAACTCCTGGCATTCTGTCGTATCACATGAACCAACGTGCAATCAATTTCAAAACTAAAAGGGAAATTATTGCAAGCGTCTAAATCATAGGGAAAGAGGACTTCTGAGAAATTGAGATGACCGTTTATCTGTCTTTTTGATTATTTAATTTGAGATACACAACCGTAGTTATTGATGGTAAAAATCGAATCGATGCATTCCCTCGCATAAATATAAATTTTCCTTTTAAATTCACTAATTTCGTTACTCAAATATGGAGAAAGAGGGGAAATAACTATTTAACTGAGAAATATTTGACTTTACACTTCTAAAATGAAAGTATTTATAGATATTTCTCCAAATTTTGGGGTAATTCAATCTTGTAGGGAATGGGACAGATGGTAAATTCATATTAAGCCCATGTTTGAGTCAAATTATTATAGAATCAAAATGAAAAATATAGTCGTTATTATGGCCTATACAAGAGATATAAAATTTGAATTTAAATGTTGATGTGATGGATAACGATCATATCTTTTTTTTTTTTAATGAGATAATATTTTAGATCAAACGGGGCCTAATTGTCTTGCAATCAATTTTGTTATGAATATCACGTTTTATTTGTTGGCCCCTGTGTATTGTATTTGCAATCAACTTGGATGAAGAAAATGTTCGCTAAGCTGGTGTGAACGATTTTATGTTTTTTTTACTTCAGAAGCTTCGCAAACAGTTAAGTTCGCAAATTGATTCATGAAACTTAACAATAGTTGAGAAAAAAAAAAAATCAAGACATCATTTTTAAGATAATATTATTTATATAGAACTGTGCATCATATTGTTATTTGCTTATTCTAAAATGATATACTCATCAAAGATCGAGTAGGAAAATAGCTAAATAGGGATAAAATATCTCAACTCGACTATAAAACGTGTGTGCAATAATAACATATATTTGCACAATCAAGATATGCTATTGAGAACTTATCTTCAAATACATATTTGATATCTTGTTATGTTCCATCAACTTTTCTTAACATACTGGAATATGTTGGTGCACTTTTTGATGTATTAGTGTCTTTTTATTTATAGTAATACTATTTAGCATCACTAATGTTAAAATAACAATTTAAGCAACACAAATTGAACATAAAATGGGAGGTTAATTTAATGAATCATTTAATTCTACATTTCATTGAAACGCTCACTAATGGTATTAGATAATACTATTCGTTTATTTACTAAGATAAGAGAATGTGATGTATCTCAGTATTAAAAATCTATTGAAGGACAGAAAATTCAGGAAATCATATAGAACTTGTATTCTATAACCCACATTGTTTTATTCATAAGGTAGATTCCAACTCCAACTGTATTTTTGAGTGTCACAAGGAATATTAATATGCCTTGGATGTAAAGAGAGAGAATGTTGAAAAGATTATGCAAACAAGAATTATTGGCATTCAATATATTCCATCTGTCAAGTCATAATTATGTCTATGCTTTCACATTGAAATTCAAATTAAAGTGAAGCAATCCCGTAGTAAATGTCGAGCATTTGGAATATATTTGGTATTTTTAATTAATTTTCTCAATTTCTTAAATATAGGAGAATCTTTGGTATACAAATTTAGTTATAATGAGTCCCTTTAAAAGAATCCTAAACGAGCAAAGTCATCGAAGTCTTTTAAAATTAAATATATTTTTAATTCGATTTAAAATTACTAGATCGTCAATGAAATTTGGAGATTCTCACAAATCAAATGGAATTATAAATACATAAATATTATTCTTAAGCAACACTATTAATTTCACTTCGAACCGAAGCACAAACTAATGGTAGTACAAAAGCACTATTAATTTCACATCAAACAAAAGCAAATTCTTCCCAGAATTTTAAGGGAAAATTGGCTTGAAATCTAAGAGCTCTTGCTACATTTATCAAGTGTAAGTGTTTTCTCTCGTCAAAAGAGTTTTGTTGAGGGGTATAGATGCAACTTTAATGGTGAAATATCCCCCTTAAAGCAAAGAATTCTGTCATGTGAAGTTCTTTTCCTTCATAAGATCTTATATCTTTATCTTACATTGAAATTGATTTACAACAAAATTGAAGAAACTCTGTATGATGATCTGCCTTGTTTCGCTTTTAGAACACGAGGTAAGTCCATGTCATTCGACTATTGTCATCAACAATTATAAGAAAGTAATGAGCGCCATTGAGTGAACTAACAGAGAAAAGGCCCCAAATATCCATGTGTATTAAGATCAAAAGGTGAATTAATTTTTTGTTACTCTTTTGTATAGACAAACATGTTTATTTTGCCATATGACAAGTTTCACATTGATGTTTGACAATAAAAGGATGAATATTATGCTCTATACTATGGAACGAACTAAGTTGTTGATCGTAGTGGTGTCCTAATCATAAATGCCACAATTCTGGTGTTAAAACAAATGAAGAGTTGGCCACGGGTTGGTGAGATGAGCCAATTCCTCTCTAAAAAAAATAGAGTCCTTGTTTTTCTCTTGAAATTCCAACCATCCTCCAACTGCTTACCTCCTGAATAAAACATTGCTTAGCCAAGAAAATAAAAAAACCGTTTAGATCTCGACTAATCTGACTTGTAAAAATACGGTTGTAATAGAAGTTAGGCACTTATAGGGTATTTTTCAAAGTAAGAGTAGGTGAAACAATAATAGTCCCTGTATGTGAAATTGGTATTGTAGTGCTATTGGGCAAGTTGAATGTGGCATTTATAGAGACTTTCTATATATGAGTAGGTCAAACGATCCTATGATATATCAGTCGCTTCACTGTTGAGAATCTACGTGCTTCTACTAGTGATGGTATTTCTGTAGCTCAAAGAGTGTCTCAAGGATTAGGGTAAAGTAGCAAGAAGTTTATCATTGCTTTTTAATAAACTTATACCTTGGTTTTTTAAAGTTGTTGCTGGATGGGGGGTAGAATTTTTGGCTTTACATACGGGCTATGAGTTGTTTTATTTGATCTGCTGCAATGTTTGGACTTGACACTCTTGAGCCCTCATATGAGGATGCATTGTTGGCCAAAATTTGCTAGGTTCCGCTTTTAGGTTTTGGTTTGTACAATTTTTCGTTTGGAGGGTATTCGTAGATTTCCCAATAAGTTTCCACGATATGGTTTGCTCTCTTACATTCTTGTTTCCTTTGTCTGCTTGGCATTTTCTCTCTAGTTCTGAGTCTTGCCACTATTGATTGACATTGTTGTAGATTTTGAAACATTTTGGACAAGGTTAGTGAGCTCATTATCTAATGAGGGCAGCATGTTCTTCATTAGAATCTGGTTCCTTAGGCTGTTGTAAGTGTCGTCTAATCCAAAAAGGAATCGCATGATTTGTCTTCTCTCAACATCGAAATAGAACCACAATCTGCTGCTGAAAGTTTAAAGGCCTCTCATACCTCAATATCTCTTCCTAGATGAGTTTCAACTTGGAAAAGTAGACACTTGCTAGGTTTTTTTCTTGTTTATTTGTTGACAGATGCTGTTCAAGTACGAAGATCCTGTTATTGTTTGATCTTGCAAATCTTTTCTTGAGCTCACCCCACACTTCTGATGCAGAGTCAGAGAACCTGATATATATGCTAATATCATATGAGAGACTGTTGGTGATCCAAGATAGATCCAGTGTGGTTGCACCTCTGCCACTGTATGTATTTGGCATCGGTATCGACATGTTTTGTGATGTTGCTATTGATGAAGACTAATTTGATTTTGGCTAAGAGGACTGCATGCATAGCGTTACTCCAAGCATGGTGGTTATGAAACTAATAGTTTGTTTGGTGCACATTTTGGGATTAAGAATGTATTTTTACTGTTGATGTGATGGAGAATATGTGGTTGAAAATGAAGGAAAAGTTATTGATGTGATGTAAAATATTATTTTATTGAATAACGTGTGGTTGAAAATGAGTAGAATAATGAGAATAAGAAGAATAATGTGGCTCAAACAGGGGCTAAAACAAGTCCAGGGCTCCCCCAAGATATAGGAAATAGGGATCGGAAGAATCATTCGCAGGTTGGTGATGTCCATCCATAATGAGGGTTGATGAGGGAAAAAATTTGATGTGAAGAAAAGACGTTAGGAACTGTCAAAGAGAGAGATTCAAAGCTCCAGTTCTGATACCATAACAAAAGAGAGTATTTTGTGTTGGTTACCAAAGAACTCGCATTGATTGTGTTGACCCCAAAAAATGAATTCAACAGATTTTAGGCCCAATCGTGCTTACGTGAGCTAGATCCAATACGATAGATCAACAGTTAAGATCACTCAAAAGGGGACATGGAAAAAGCTCAACGACACGAGATGTTTCCATTCGGGTTCCGACGAGATATCCAGGATACAATTGGTTAATAAGAACTGATCCCTACGAATTTAATTTGAAGTTATTGTGAGTTAGTATGAGAGAGTAAAAAGTTTCATTAGCCTTCGATTGTTACATAATGGGAGTATCTATAGTGTTACAAATAAAATAGTGACCTTTAGATGAAGTTACACGTGGCATCATCTTCCAGGTTGAGACATCAAATTCAAGCCATCCTGTTGACTTTCCTAGCTTCACTAAGCATTTAATGCTCTTGTACTATATTGACAAGACAAGATACAAATTCACTTTTTACAAGGTCACATCAATCATTCAAATAAGATTTTCGTAATAAATTCAATATCTACGTACGTGGGCCGTCACCAGCTAGTAGGGCCTCGGACCTACACCGCTTCAGATTATTTGAGCCTTGGACATTATCCTAGGGCCTCGTCTTCTATGGCTGGCGGTTCGATAATAGTGGGTCCGCGACTTAACCAGCTCGACCACATGGTGGTGATAGTAGCAAGTTGTAACAATAGTCCCCAAGTCCACGTGTGATTATTTATGTCATGCGTAGACTTTCAATAAAATAAAAAATTTTAAAATTTCTGGTTCATCACACTAGCTTCCAAGTCCAAGTGTGATTATTCATATCAAGCGTGGACTTAATGGTCGATTTAGAACTGGCTTGATGATTGTTTTTTTATATTTGTCAATTGGGAAAACAAACTAGGGTGCCTTTTCCTAAAAACCAGTCTAGAAGAGCACAAAGCAAGCTGCAGTTGGTCCATTCTGATGTCTGTGGCCCTATGAGAACTTCAACATTGAATGGAAGCAAATACTTTGTTCTCTTTGTTGATGATTTAACTAGAATGTGCTAGGTTTATTTCCTTAAAATGAAGTCTGAGGTGCCTGTAGTATTTCAGAAGTTTAAGAATCTTGTGGAGAATGAAAGTGACTGCAAGATAAAGGCTATAAGGGCTAATAATGGGATTGAATATACCAGTAATCAGTTTGAAAAATTTTGTGAAGAAGTAGGGATCAAACACCACCTAACCACTCTTTACTCACCTCAGCAAAATGAGGTATGTGAAAGAAAAAACAGAACAACAATGGAAATGGCAAGATGCTTGATATTGGAGAAGAAAGTGCCAAAAGATTTTTGGGCTGAGGCAGTAAATACATCCATTTATCTACTCGACAAGCTACCTACAAAGGCTTTGAATAAACTTATGAAGCTTGGCATGGAGTTAAACTGAATGTATCTCACTTGAAAGTGTATGCTACATTCATATACCAGATGTAAAAAGGGACAAACTAAGTCAAAAAGTTAAAGTAGGAGTCTTGGTTGGCTACTGTAACAATGCAAAATGATATAGAATTTATAATCCTCAAACTAAAAAAATAGCTTCCAGCAGTGATGTCAAGGTTGATGAAAATTCTTCATGGAATTGGGAGTCAAGTTCTGTGAACAAGATTGAGATTCCGAAACTGACTCCACAGGGTGAAGATACTGATACTAATGAAGGAGAAGCTAAAGTTGAGGTTGAACATGATGATGGATCAAATTCAGAGAATGAGATGATCAGAACTAGATCACTTGAAGACATATATGCGACCTGTAATACAGTAGCTTTGAAACCTTCAACTTACACTGAAGTAGTTGATTCCCGAGCTTGGTTAGATGCAATGAAGGAGGAGATTACGGTGATTGGAAAGAACGAAACTTGGATGCTGGTTGATAGACCGAAAGTAAGAATGATATTGGAGTAAAATGGGTGTTTAGGACCAAAATTAATGTTGATGGTTCAATCAACAAGTTCAAGGCTAGGCTAGTTGTAAAAGGCTATGCTCAGCAATATGGAGTAAATTTTACTGATACCTTTGCTTCAGTGGCCAAATTTGAAATAATAAGATTGCTATTTGCAATTGTTGCCAAGTTAAAATGGAGAATATACCAGCTTGATGTAAAGTCCGCCTTTTTAAATGTGCACTTGAATGAAGAAATTTTTATTGAACAACCTGAAGGTTTCATCATAAATGGAAAGGAGGATAAGGTG
>CAIGRL010261383.1:0-10286 GCA_903798325.1 Fraxinus xanthoxyloides | reverse complement strand
TTCTCTAACTATGATGTGAAATTGCTATACTTTACCAATGGTAATCCCATCTAGGGCGGCTTTTATACATCCGATTTTCACGGTGAGGGTGATATGATTCTGTCCTTTTCGCGTTTTGGAAAGCACAGCAACCAATGCAGTAGATTCCGATGAGAACAACAAGCATAACAATATTAAGGACTGAGATTTTTTTCCAATTTCTTCGTATATCTTCGAGAACTCCGGCCTTGCATGAATCGCACTCGTAGCACAGAATGTTCGGATCGTTGTTCCACTTGTAGCAGTCAGATTCTTGTGCCACCATTGTCGATGCATAGTTGCATGAAGTTGGCGGCTTGCAGCAACCTGACTGTTAGTTAAAGTGAGAGGCGAATCAATAATGGTCCATTGGGGCGATTATCGAAGGTACGCGTTTTTTATATGTATAACACACTTGCTCGTTTACTCAAAGAATATCTAGAATTCAAAAGTTTAAGCAATTAAAAAAAGGATTATGCTAGATATACACCCGGTGGTCTACACAATGGTTTACACCCTCCTCACATGGAGAGGGGCCCACGAATATTTTATTGTGTGTGTACCCCCCTCCACGTGAGGGGGGTGTAAACCATTGTGTAGATGATTATGTACATCTAGCATAATCCTTAAAAAAAAAAGGTAACCTGTATATTACCTGAATCGGAGACAAGTCTTTGGTCGAATAATCAGAAGGCGTCCACAAAACAACCTTAGCACAAGTCTTTGAACCCAAAATACAACTCTTAACAGTCGTCCAATAATGAGAATCATTAATTCTTTTCCTCAACCATGGAGAATAATTATCGAGATGGTACTCACTGTAAACCCTACCGGCCACCACGGCGCCACCACCCCGGCTCGTTACAACGAAACCAAACACAGTTAAGGCCATCAAAGACCCTATAAGAAACAACATGATAACCAGATACATCCAAAGTGCCCATGCAACATGAAAACAAGCCCCAACAAATCCAGCAAGTGATACTATGAGAATTATGAATCCCACAACCAGAAGGGGTTTCTGAAGGAAACTTTCGCACGTCGTACTGCTTTTTGCCATCCATAAACCAGCACCTATGATTGGGATTGAGGCTATTAGAGTCAAAAGATTTAAGAAACCTATCACTGTGTTACTTAATCTATTCATTTCTCTATAGAACTATGTGTGTGTTAGAGAGAGAGAGAGAGGATTTGTGTTTCTTTTCCTTCTTCTTCTTGTTGATTCTGCTTTATCTTTACATGGAATGGCCATTTATATACTTCTTTTTCATTTTATTTTACTTTTTCCATAGTTGCTTTTTAGGTATTCAAATACTTATCATCCACATTCGACAACTATTACTAATTAAAGGCACTTCTTAAACACTAAGGAAACTTTATGTAAAACTTAGGTTGGAAGTAATAAATTTAATACAGTACAGTGAAACAAGAAAAGATATGTGAAGACGCTATTTTTGAATTTAAAAAAAAAAGGGGGTAGGGATGAAATGTGGTAGAAACGTTGAACGTAAACAAGTGAAAGTGTTAGCAAATCAAATAATTAATATTCTGGTGAAAACATAATTTTAAAGTTGGGGCAACTTACATTAGATCCTGTTGTCAATTTTGGTGGTTTCAAGGCTGAGCAAGTTCTCCTCTATGAGGAGATAGTCGTGATATATTTAGTTGCTTAAAATTATTTTAAGAAATTAAAGTCGAAAGAGAAGTTATTAAGTTAGAAAAAGAATTGGAGTGAAATGAAAAAAAATTCTAGATTCCGTGGTGAAAGACTTTTCAATCACATGTATATCAATTTGTATCAAAACTTTTGTTTAAAACTTTGTCAAACAAACATTAAATTTCACAACTAGTTTTGAACCACTCCTTCGGCTTTGAAAGCATGTTATTTGAACGGGTAATTAGCACGTAACGTCCTCACGTTTCATTGTTATTGTGAAAAGCGTCCATATGATTGCTATTAATTCTTTATCTTTTTTCTTTAAATAAGATGGTATATTCATCATTTCAATACTCTTTATTGAGAAATTGAATAAAAATAGATTGAAAAGATGGTTTGCGTGATCAAAGTTGTAATTAAGGGTGAAAATAAAAAAAAAAATAAAAATGAAATGTATGGACATTTTCCACTATAATAGTGAAAGGTAGGAAAATTATGTGCTAATTATCATTTTAATAATTAATTCGGTGACTCATTTGCGCATTTTTTAAAAAAAATTGGGACTGTAGTTGCTATTAGTTTTTTCTTTTTCCTTTTATTTTATTTAAAGAGAAGTGTATATTCGTCATTTCACAATTTTTAATTGGGAAAATGAATGAAAATGACCTTCTGCGCAATGTAAAGTGGAAATAAGAATGAAAATGTCAAAAAAAAAAATGAAATATGAATACGTTTTCCACAATAACATTAAAAAGTGGGAATGTTGTATGCTATTAACCCTTCTTTGAATTGTCCTTGCTTGGGTTATACAAGTATAATTGAAAAAGAAGCTAGTAGAACAGAGGTATCCAAGTTCATGTACTAGAGGTTGAAAGGCAAGAAAAGAACATACAATACTACAAAATAGGATAATTGAGTACCAAACTTTTGAAAAACTAATGGCAAATTAGGTATGGGTATTTTAAAGCACAATTAGACACGGAATGGGTTATCTTAATATTTCTGTCTTAATCTAATATTTTCCTTGGCTTTGTTAATTGATAAGTTTGATTCTCTCTTCGGCTCCATTTTCACTTTTTTAAAATAAAAAATAGTTATGTCAAGAAGAGTGCAATGAGATTACTTATAAGTAACTAAAGGTTCTCTTGATGTGATTTTTAAAAAGTCAAAAGTAGCTTTTAAAATTAAGAAACTGATTTTGAACATATTAGAATAATTTTCTGAAAGTGTTTGAAAGTGTTTCGTCTGAACACTTTCTCAAGAATCTCTAGTATAAGAAACAAAAACAAAAGCAGAAATCTTGTTTAACGGGTTCTAAGTATGCCTTGCCATATTAAAACTTCGTTCTTCCAAGTTAGAGAGAAACAAGTAAAAATTAATGCTAAATGATAATTGTGGAGGAATGAGGATGCTGCCAATAAATAAAAATTTATTGCAAGAAAGTTTTTACATGATAGATTTATGTAAATAATGAATTTGATCCAAATGTTAATACTAAAAGACATAATTCTTTGAGATATAAAATCTTTAAGCTATCTTCTCTTTACAATTTTCTTCTATCAGAACAAGCGTAAAAGCTTCGAGGCACTTTCTGAGACGAGAAAGGAGTGCTATGTCAGAAGAAATTATTATTCCCTTCTTTTCAACAACAATAGATGAGGAATTTCCTAGAACCTTTAACTGTTTGCTTTGAAGTAGTTGATCAAATCGAGGTTTACCTTGGCATTGGCTTGTTCTTCAGAAACTGTCCGAAAAGAATAAAAGCTTGCCGAGGGCGATGAAGTGGTACCTCATGCCCGGCTCCGGTAACAGTTACGAGAGTCAATCCTTTGTATACTTGGCTCCATCCACCAACCTACATATAGAGAAACTAATGATCAATAAAGACCACCAATCTACGAAGGAAAACTTTTTGGAAGAGCCCAACAAATAATTATTCCCAATAAATTTGATAGCAAATTTATGTTTAATTCCTCTTATCATTTAATGTCACATTAATGTCATCTACACCGGGGTTGCAACTTCAGTGGGACGAAATAGTGTTACTCTTTTGAAGATGAGAAGGGAAAGAGAAGAAAATGGTTCAGATACATCAAGAAACAAGCGCAGTATTAACTTTCGAGAATTCTTGTTCTTTAAATTTTGGCGTGTCATAAGAGATGGCAATAATACTGATCATGAGTATCCTTGTTAAAATTGGAAAAATGCCAAGATTTGTTGTCATATGAGGAACATAAAAATAAGAATTGACAGAAAGACAGAAAAAAATGTCATCCAATGCCATTAGCGAATTAATGTTCATTCTACTAACCTTTTTATTGTCATACCATGGGTACCATTTAGTAACTGTCGGAAGCTTCAAAGCATCAATTGAATATCGAGTTGCTGTCACAGGAACCACTGAATCCGTATCCCCACTGCAAATAACCAAGTGCAAGACACAGAAAATGTTTAAAAGTTCCACACATGGAAAAGATGATAGCTTCCACAAACATTACAACACGAAATTGCAGAGATAATTTGACTCCACTCATTTTTGGCTTCTCAAGTTGTACCAAGAACATGAACCAAGGACAAGGTTGTCATATGTCATACAAAAAGTCTGGACAGACCAAATATTGTCTAGAAAAATAAAATGAATATGCATATTCAAAGAAACAACTGAAAATGAGAGAAGGAACTCTTCAAAGAAACAACAATTTGAAGAACTCACTTGCAATTGAACCCAACTTAAGGGCTAACCCCATCCACCCTCTCATCATTATGCTAAAACTCCAGTCTCCAAGTATCTAATAACAATGCTCAAATAATTTAAAACTTAATGATCAGAAGAATTTCTTGATAAGAATACATTATTAACTCAAATCTAGTTGTTATCAGTTTAAATCTTATCCTCAAGTTCTTTTCGATCATGGTATAGAGCTGGTAGAGGATTCTCATTTTTTCTTTAAAGGAAAAAGTCCATAGGCTAAACCCATCACTGTAAAACCAGTTAAGATTGTGAAGTCTGCTTTTAACATTATGCATTGCACGTCTCAATTTCTTAATTGATGGAAGATGTGCTAATAGAAACTAGTTCCCATTTTATTCTGTAAAATACCACAAAGTAAACTTGCCTGGTTACCAGAAATTCATATCATCTTCTCCAAAATCCTCAATCCCCCAAACAGAATGCCCCCAATATTAACAGAGCAAATGGAAGGAGGTGGCACCACCTTATTTTATACCCATAGTGTAGGATTCATTTTTTCTAGATCATAAGAGATGGTGGTTTGGTGATTGTAAATTTTCCATAGGGTGTAATATAACTGCGATCATTATGAGATTTGATAACAGGTTCGAGATCAGAAAATTGAGTATCTCATGAGCATTTCTGTTAGTTTTCTGATGGTGGCAGCACTGGTGAGTTCAGAGACATAAAATAACAACACGGGTGGAGATAGGTGTAAAGATTCAAGGAGAATAAACGAGAGGTTCATACCTAAATACCCAAATCCTGACACCAGCAACTATAAGTTCTTGATAAATTGGAAGCATGGATAGAGGAGAATCTGCCCAGTAGTCGCCAACAATATCGCTGCAAATTGAAGAATTCACGTAAAAAAATTTGCCACCACTTATCCAATGCATGTTTGGCTAAGCTTAAAAAATGAAGTTCACAAGTTTACTTGTATGTAAATAATTTTTAAAATAAATAAACTTTTTGTTGGTCAAAGTAGAAATAATTTATGTTGTGAAATCCCTACCTTAATGTAAAAATATGTAACATCTTTTAATTATATGTAAAAAACTAATTTATCTGAACATGTTTGAAAATAAAAAAAATAAAAAATACTTGAAAGTAAGTTTAAATAACTTTTAAGCACAATCAAAAATGCTAAAAGCATAACGGAGACTTCCAGACTCTAATTCTCACCTGCATGTTTTCCATGGATAAGGAATCTTTGTTACGTTGGCATGAAATGCCTTTTGAACCTCAGGGAGATTAAAGTAAACTTGAGAGTACCTTTCAGTGCATGGGTCATATGCTCGGGGCATCCATGGCTGCATATGAGGCCAGAAGTGTAAGTTTAGCTAAAACAATACCGTGTTACAATTTTTCATAAGCATTCAAGCAATAATCAAACTTCTAAAATGAGCTAAAATTAAGAAGAGCCCTGTTATGCAAAATGTTGACTGTGGGCCAGCTCAAAATTTACTATGTAGTAAAGAATTTAGGGTGTGTTTGATTGCAAGCATAAAATTTGTATGGAAAGAAAATAAATTGCCTAGAACGTATTTGTATAGAAATTATTAATTAAATGTGTTCGATTGATTTAGTTTTCAACCTGAAAAATATTATACTTGTCTATTTTTTATTGGTGGGTAGATGCGAGAGGAGGGATAGATGAGAGAGTGAATTACCTAAAAAATAAAAACCACCCCTCCCTAAAGAAAAATGATTTCCTTGTTTTCGAGAAAATATTTTCCATGGAAAATTTGTCAATCAAACACCCAAAAAGTAGGAATTTGGGTGGAAAAATGACATTTTTCATAGAAAATGAAGCTAATCAAACACATTCTTCGAGATAAAATTATGGAAGAACAAAAGAAAGGAAAGGAAGAAGATGTGTTCTGATCCATGTGTGTGGTAGAGTCTAGTTTTGCATTATGATCAAATGCTGACAATATAAATAACAGGAAAAGTTGCCAAGAATCATTTTATGTATTGAATGGAAAATATCAGAAACACACGTTCAGGAAGATAACATACGATGAGTGACAAATATGTTAAAGATTTGCTGAAAGTCTATAACATGGTTTGAGAAACAAAGTTCACGTTTTATGCCACAGTCACTTGAAACGTAACTTGTGTTTGTAATGCAAAACTCGACTTAACTGCAATTTTAATGACTGAAGGCATGTGTCTAGCTAGTTCAGTATTTTTTTTTTTATTTAAAAAAAGAGAGAAAAAAAAATACTTACATAATGACCCCTTAATCTGCGCTTAAGTGAAGATGTATTATTGCAAGGGAGAGTGTAAATGCTGTAGGGGTCAATGTTCCCCTGCTCCTGTTCTGCAAGAGCAAGAGCCTTAACACATTCACTTGAAGGATGTGTAGCAGATCCAAAGTCACAAGTTATCCGCAGAACTTTGTAAGTAGAATCAGAAATTAAGCCATGAGTCCACCAATACTCGAATGTGCCAACGTAATCATGGTAATCATCAGTAACTGCATTCCCGACCTAATAGACGAAAACGCGAGAGAAGAATGAACCGATGCTTTGCAAAACGAACTTTATAGTAGTCAACGAAACGATATTCAGATCACGAGAGTTTCGTGCGTAATACCATGAATCCCTTGAAATTAATTATTGAATTTTGAATTCCCTTGTTTCTTTTGAATATGATTTGAGATAGCTGAGGAACATAATGTCCTGAAAGAATCAATTAATAAAAAGCACGATAAGCTAGTCATCTCATTGTAATATTGACTACTTCATGTATAAAGCTCAAATTAAATGAATGAGGTGTATATTACACACCGGCATAACTTTCTCCTGCAATGTAAAATTCTCTATGTTTGTATTGAGGAAACCTTTCAAACCAATTCAGAAGAAAGCTGTATGCATCTTCAGCTACACACAACACCCAAATTCAAATTATTCAGTGTTTAGTTTAAGCAAAAATGATATATCAAAAAAAACATATTTTATGGCTTTATATACACAAGTCCTGTAGGAGTGGAAAAAATAATAAACAAGATTTTAGCTTATTTTTCTTCCTTGGATTAGACCTATTTTATGGCATCATAAACATAGTGCATACTGAGTAGGACTTGAGAATATAATAAACAATATTTTAGCTTATTTTTCTTCTTTATTGCTATGTAATCCTTCCTATCAAACGTGCCAATTCCAATAGAGATAAGTCGTTAAAAATGGAGTCTATACAATTTTAATAAGTACCTGTTCTCTGGTCACCAGCAGTGTATAAATCTGATGAAGTATTTGAATACGAAAAACCAACTCCAGCTGGAGACTCCAAGAACAGCAAATTCGCCACTGCAAAACTTTCCAGTATTTTAAGAAAAACTACCAATTTGAAACCATAAACTCGTCATTATTAACAACATAAATTCGAGAAAATAAGTGAAATTGCAACATACATTTGTTCCAGGAGTAAGGATTGAGGTAAAGAGTCTTCCCATTGGAATTAATCCGAAAAGGCCCAATCTCTTCTGCAGCTCCATAAGCTACAGAAGAACAACCAGGCCCTCCATTGAGCCACAGAACCAGCGGCCTTGATTCAGGCCCTCTATCTGTAGGTGCTTCAATTAACCAGTAAAAAAGTGCCCTTCCAAATTGCTTATTCACAGTCACATAGCCTGAATACTGATTGAACCCAACATTTTCTGGCTGTCCAGGCAAAGAAATTATCCTATCTTTTTCTTGATCTACACTGGGCAAAGAATAACAATTGCCCACGAAATAATACAAGAAAACAAGCCAAACTATACTCAAAATTGAGTAAAAACGGTGACCCATTAGTTAATTTACCTAAAGAATTGAAGAATGCCTAGAAATCAATGAAACCCAGAAGCACAAATCCCAAAATGTATCTGGGTTTTGAAGGAATTTATCTACGGATTAATGAATGATGAGAATGGCTCATGAAGATGTTTATAATGAGCCAATCAATGAATAGAAAAACAATAAAAACATATAAAACTGAGGAACACAAATTCCAAATTAATTCTGAAATTTCAAGAAGGAAAAGTCAGCTGCTTTTAATGCTTACATAAACATTACCCCAAATATACAGCTAACATCCACATGCTTTCTGTTTCATTGAAGTATAGCAGTGAAACTGTGAAAGCAGAAAATTACCCATAAAATGAAAGGTCAACAAAATACAAAACCCATTTTCAGTTTACGCCAATTATCCTTTTTAGATTTTTATGTTTGATGAAATCGACATTTTCATATATGATAAAATATAAATTGATAATAATACTACTAGACAAAATGAGTAGTCGCTACTGGCCAATAGTGATTGACAACTATAAACGGATTCGTTACTTCTTTTTATGATTTTTACTTTCTTAAACTCAGTAACTTTTAATTAACACATAAATTATGCCCATGTTTGGTATAAATTAGATTTTAATTTTAGTCAAATCAACAATTAATTTAAATCACATGTTTCATGGGACTCACAATTTTACAATCACGTATTTCATCATTTTTTTTTATCAAAATTTACTAAAAATCTAATTTTAATATCTATCAAATAGGTGTACATCTTCAACGTGCCTATTTTACATAAGTTAAATTTTATTTTCTATCATTGAAAATTCTGTACGTACACGGTTTTCACTCTCACGGAGCGAAAAATTTTATACTTTAGATGAACTAAAAAGATTAAATCCCAATTTCCATGATTCTCAACAAATGAAAGTAAAAAAAATTTAAAAAAAGAAACAAGAAATCCAGCGTTAAATGTAAAACATGAGTCACTTTTCACTAACTCATTCCTCTAGAGATTATTTTATCTATAGAAGGTGTGAAAAGTCACCACCCTTTTATCATTTTGCATCTAACCCATTTCTTCCTTACCAAATATGGTTGACAAGTTGAATAAGTAACAACTAACGAGTTCACATGGGGTTTGTTCTGATCCTAAATACGAGAAGCACCGATCACATGTATTAGTATATTCGTTACTATGGAAACTGTTGAAGAATGACATAAACAATGTAGAAAAATGTGGAGATCTTTATTGACCTTCGTAATGTAGCAAGTGTAGTTTATTATTTTTGCAAGAAAGTTTCCATTCCTAATTATATGATTGAATAAGTTGTTTTTCGTAATGTATTACATATTAGGTGAATTTAAAACAAAATTGAAGCTATGTTGAAATAAGCTCGTGTTTGTCTTCCATTATTTCAACTCTTTTTTTATATATACGCATTTAACCACATAATCACACAATAAAATATCCACTATACAAAACAATGTTTTTCTTAAAAAAAAAAAAAAAAAGAATACCGAACAGAGACTGAATATGTATTTCAAACAAATTTGTGTGATAAATTTTTTGATAAAAAAAAAATAGGGGCGTGACTGTCTTTTCAATTGAGATTTTAATATATTTTGAAAAAAATTCTAAATTCAAGTGTTCCCAATTGAGATTTTAATTGATTTTATTGAAATTTATTAAAATATAGTCGTCATCAATTTAGATTTTAATGAATTTCAATTAAATCCTTTAAAATCTAGGTATCATCAGTTATTATTGAGTAGGGGTGTCCAAAAGTCCCGAACAAAATCGAACCCGAACTGAATCGAGCGGTTCTTCATAAATTAGATACCCGAACGGGTACTCGAATCGAGAATCGATGAGTTTGGGTTGGGTATCGGGTCTAGACCAAGAACCGAAGAATCGAATAAGAACAGAAACTAAATAATTTTTTTATTGAATTAATTAAATTATTTATTTTTTCTAAATAAATTAACAAATTAATTAAATAAATCAGATCATTTCATAATTTTAATTTTACAGCCCAAATCATTTTAAAACTCATTAGCCCATTTTAAAGACAAGAAACAGTGAAGTTTGAGATCCATT
>CAIGRL010261377.1:0-10093 GCA_903798325.1 Fraxinus xanthoxyloides | reverse complement strand
TCTTTACGGTCTAAAACAAGCATCTAGAGTTTGGTATGAATGATTGAACAAATTTCTACTCTCAAATGGGTTCTTGATTGGAAAAAGCAGATACTATACTTTTTGTTAAAACTCATATGGAAGACATTATTTTTGGTGCAACTGATATTTGTCTTTGTGAAGAATTGTCAAAAAACATGAGCATCGAATTTGAAATGAGTATAATGAAAAAACTTAAGTTCTTTCTTAGACTTCAAATTAAACAAACATGTGATGGAGTATTCATAGGTCAAAATAAGTACATATTAGACATGCTAAAGAAGTTCGAAATGGATAACCTAAAGCCTATGAACACTCTAATGAGCATAAAGCTTGACAAATATGATCAAGGCACCCCTATTGACGTCACTAAATATCGAGGTATGATCGGATCCCTTCTTTATTTAATTACCAGTAGATTGGATATTATGTTTAGTGTACGTTTATGTGCTAGATTTCAATCTAATCTTAAAGAATCCCATCTTAAAGCCATGAAAAGAATATTAGATATCTTAGTGAGACTCGAACCTTAGGACTTTGGTATCCTAAAAGAACTCACATTGACCTACATAGTTATTCGGATACCGATTGGGACGAATGCCAAATTTATCGAAAAAGCACTAATAGGGCATGCCACTTTCTAGGTTTTGTACTTGTATCATGGTTTAGTAATAAACAAAACTCAGTGGCATTACTACAGTTGAAGCCGAATATATCCCGGTCGCAAGTTGTTGTACACAATTGTTATGGATGAAACAAACTCTTAACGATCATTTTCCTATTATGTGTGGTAGCACTAGTGCCATCAACTTGTCCAAAAATTCCATCTTACACTTCGAACTAAGTATATTGAAATTAGACATCATTCTTTTAGAGATCATGTTCAAAAGGGTGAAATCACGCTGTAATTTATTGACACGGAAAATCAATTGGCCGACATCTTCACCAAACCTCTTGCACACAATCATTTCACTCTCATTAGAAGAGGTTTAGGCATTACTGATGTATTTGAAACATGATTAAAATGACATGCCCTTACAAGTTTTCACCTTAGTTCGTGCACATTATATTTATATATAATTTAGAATGTTATATCATTTAAAAAAAGCAAACAAACCATGAGACGATGTCTGATCCACCGAAAAATTAGAAAAAAAATGGAGCTGTCTGGTCGATGGACCAGTCAGACGGTCGACCGAACTGTCGATTTTTTTAAACTCTCATGTCTCATTTTTTCTCATTCTTTGACTATTCTCTCTCACTTTTCCTATTCCCCTCCATAGGTTCATTTTCAATCTCACCAAATCTTCAATTGATCCTTTGAATCTCCTCAAGATTCCAAAAATCCATCACTTATTCTCCTCCAAAATCCTGAAATCCCCATTTTTTCTTCCACTACAATTTAATTTTTCTCACTATTTCGGTCGACCGCCTCTTAGGATGCCAACTTCTTCTCGGAGGACGTGCCCCGAGGTGTCGGAAAACTATTTTGATAAATCACCTATCGTTATAGGTAAAAGTGTAGATTTTACAATTTTTACTCTACAAGAACCTGAATTACATATTGAAGAATTTTTCTTAGGTATGGATAGGGTCACTATTGCATTTAAGNCACCAAATCTTCAATTGATCCTTTGAATCTCCTCAAGATTCCAAAAATCCATCACTTATTCTCCTCCAAAATCCTGAAATCCCCATTTTTTCTTCCACTACAATTTAATTTTTCTCACTATTTCGGTCGACCGCCTCTTAGGATGCCAACTTCTTCTCGGAGGACGTGCCCCGAGGTGTCGGAAAACTATTTTGATAAATCACCTATCGTTATAGGTAAAAGTGTAGATTTTACAATTTTTACTCTTCAAGCACCTGAATTTCATATTGAAGAATTTTTCTTAGGTATGGATAGGGTCTCTATTGCATTTATGGAAGAATACGCATATCCTAAACTCATGAGAGATTTTTACAAAAACATGGTATATACTCCTCATACGGGTAGCATTTCTTGTTTTCTAAAAGGAAAACATTTTACGATAACTAAAACTCTTATACATTCTCTTCTTAAGTTAGAAGAATGTGCGAACCAAGTATTTTTTCATATGGTTTACCCCACGCTATGACAATTAAAATCCTATCATTGCATGTTGAAGAATAATCAGAAAAGACTTTGAACATCCAATAAAACTCAGTTCAATTCAACTTACCTTACCTTGTAATATACATTATCATTGCCCACATTATCCTCCCTACGAAATGTTATCTTGATGAAGTTACTTACTTCAACCTATTCCTTCTTGATTCTTTTTTAGTTAGACGAAAATTGGATTTTCCAACAATTTCCATCGCTAACATGAAAATCGTCCACTCTGCTACTCACATCAAGGCTTTACCCTACGACATACTCCTCACTAAGATTTTAAAACATTTTGGAATCCCTCTAAATGGTGAGGTCTTCAACTCACTTTGTCCAACCGGCACTATCAATATTTACACTCCTAAGCGCATGAAAATTGTCAAGGATCATGGGCAATTGGTGGCCTGTATTATGGGATTTGGTCCGGACTCTAGACCCTCGCCTTTAGTTCTCGAAGAAGCTGAAGACGAAGTTGGAGATGATCGTGAGGACAATGTACCATGGTTCCTAGTCCTCCTCATGGCATCCCAGGATCGAGTGCTCCACCTCCTTCCGGAAGCTTTACTTTTACCGAAAATCACTACAATCTCTTCAACAGTTGCATCGATTCCCTCACATCCTCCTTCGAATGGCTTGGTAGGATGCTTCACCATTTGCATCTCCAACAAAAACAAAGCAAGCTCAACAAAATGCATTTTATGCTCGGTTCGATGCACTCTTTCCATCACCGCCTTCTCCAATTTCTTTAATATATTTTATGCATATGTTCTTTAGGCCTTATGTTAATCTATCTTCTTTGTATTGTTACTTTTCGTTAGCTTATGCTCTAACCTATCTATGCAGTATCCTATGTTGTGTTTTGATGCTATATTTTTTTACTTATGACAAAAGGGGGAAAATATGATATGATGATATGCTTGAGATAATAATCGAAAATGTTTGCCTTCATAAACATATGTTTTAAAGTATTTGATTATTGGTTTGTAAACGATAGGGAGAATATATGGATCACATACAAAATTTAGGATTTATATTCCTTACCATCTATTCAATATTATCTTAAAAATCATCTTGTTCGTCATAATCAAAAAGGGAAAAATTGTTAGCATATGATTAATTTGAAACCTTGAAGTTTTGATTATAACAAACATGTTGATTTTATTTACTAACGAGTTGAATTCAGCTGATTATAGTCTTTTAACGCGTACAAAGAAAAATTGATCAATGTTCCTCAAAAAATCAAAATCTATCATCACAAATTAGACTCTCGAATAAAGTCAAGATCGAATCCACAATCAAGAAATTAAGAGTCAAACTTCGAAACAAGATCAAATACTTATTTTCTTAGCTAAGAATGTGAAGGTACTAGCACCTTGATATATGACATGAATGGCAATAGCTCAAAACCCTTTCAGGAATTAAAAACAATTTGGTGCATTAAAAAGTGATGTGAATACGATGATTTGATCAAGTGAAAAATGACTTTTAAAAATAACTTTTGGACTTGTAAAATATTTTTTTATCTTGAAAAGTTAGTGAAAAATGCTCTCTGAAAGACCATAATTTTCAAAACCCTCAAAACAAAAGAAACGAGGACTGCCAAATAGTTGAGGCAGTTTACCGACCAAAACTAGCAATCGACCGGACTTCTCCAACGGTCCAGAATTTGACCATTCTAACTTCTAATTTTTTTCTGTACAAACAATTATATTGATCATCTGAAAATGACGGTCGACCGGACTGGTCATCTAGTTTGACAGAAAACTTGGCATTTTTCACTTCTATTAATGCATCTATGGAAGAATACGCATATCCTAAGCTCATGAGAATTGTTACAAAAACATGGTATATACTCCTCGTGCGGATAGCATTTCTTGTTTTCTAAAAGAAAAATGTTTTACAATAACTAAAACTCTTATACATTCTTTTCTTAAGTTAGAAGAATGTGCGAACCAAGCATTTTGTCATATGACGTGTGACAATTACAATCCTATTATTGCATGTTCGAGAGTAATTGGAAAAGGCTTTGAACATCCGATAAAACTTAGTTCAAACTGACTTACCTTACCTTGCAAAGTCTTACACATTTTCATTCCCCATATTATACTCCCTAAGAAAGGTCATCTTGATGAACTTACTCACTTCGACCTATTTCTTCTTGATTCTTTTTTAGTCGGATGAAAATTGGATTTTCCAACAATTGTCATCGGTCACATGAGAATCGTCCACTCCGCTACTCGCATCAAGGCTTTTACCCTACGACATGTTCATCACTAAGATTTTTAAACATTTTGAAATCCCTATAAATGGCGAGGTCTTCAACTCACTCCATCCCATCGACACTATCAATATTCACACCTTAAGCGCATGAAATTGTCAATGAACATGGGCAATGGGTGGCCCGCACTAAGGGATTTGATCTGGACTCTGGACCTTCGAATCTACCTCTGGAAGAAGCAAAAGACAAAGTTGGAGATGATCGTGAGGACGACGTACCACAGGTTCCTAGTCCTCATCTTGACTTCCCAAGATCTAGTGCTCCACCATCTTTTGGAAGCTTTACTTTTACCGAGTATCACTATAATCTCCTCAACGGTCACATCGGTTCCCTCACATCCTCCATCGATGGGCTTGGTGGGATGCTTCACCGTTTGCAAGCTCAACAAGAGGTTCCTTTTATGCTCAATTTGATGTACTCTTTCCACCACCGCCTCCTCTGATTTTTACATACATTATATGAATATGTTCTTTAGGCCTTATGTTTATCTATCTTCTTTGTATTGTTACCTAGCTTATGCTCTAACCTATCTATGCAGGATCCTATGTTGTGTTCTAATGCTCTATATATATTTATATATATATCTTATTTATTATTTTATTTTATTTTTGCTTTTAACAAAAGGGGAAAAATATGATATGATGATATACTTGATGATGATATGCTTGAGATAATAATCGAAAATGTTTGCCTTCATAAACATATGTTTTAAAGCGTTCGATTATTGGTTTGTAAAAGATAGGAGGAATATATGGATCACATGCAAAATTCAAGATTTATATTCCTTATCACTTGTTCCATATTATCTTGCAAATCATTTTGTTTATCATAATAAAAAAGGGGGAAATTGTTGACATATGGTTAATTTAAAACCTCGAAGTTTTGATTATAACAAACAAATTGGTCTTTTTTAAATGATTTTAGTCTTTCAACGCATACAGAGGAAAATTGATCAATGGTCGTCAAAAGATCAAAAGCTATCATCACAAATCGGACTCTTGAAGAAAATCAAGATAGAAGCCACATTCAAGAAATTAAGAGCCAAACTTCGAAGCAAGATAAAATACTTGTTTTCCTACCTAAGAATGTGAAGATACTAACACCTTGATATATTGCATGAATGACAAAGCTCAAAATCATTCCATGCATTAAAAAAAACTTTGTGCATTAGAAAGCGATTCAAATAGGATGATTTGATCAAGTGGAAAATGGCTTTTAAAAATAACTTTGGGACTTGTAAAATATTTTTTATCTTGAAAAGTTAGTAAAAATGCTCTATAAAATACCGTACTTTTCAAAACCCTCAAAGCATAATAAACGACGTCAAAACGAGGACCGCCAAACTCCAACGGTTCTGACTTTTGATTGTTCCTGTACATACGGTTATATGGTCATCCAGAAATGGTGGTCGACCAGACTGATCATCCGATTTGACAAAAAATTTGGCGTTTTTCACTTCTATAAATATCAACTCACTTGTCATTTATTATAATGACTTTAGAGCATTCAATTGAGATTTTTTGAGCTAAGATTGTATTGATTTCTCATCTTACTTATTATCATCAACTAATTTTTGTTTTGAAAGACTTTTGATTGATCTCAATTTTGAAAATCATTTCATTCATCAAAGTTTTCAAATTTAACTCTTGAGCTTTATGCATACTTCTCTTCTTGTGCTCAACTTTGAATTTATCATTCATTAAGAGGAGAAGATTTTATTTGTAAATTTATTTGAATTGTGGGTCGTGTTGAGGTCTCAAAAAGCTCAATGTTGTGAAAGGATCGGTGCTCCTTATTTGTAAGTCACTGAAAGCTTTGTAAATGGTAGGATTGCATCATAAGTCAATCAATTTAGTGAAAAATGTCTTACTCATAACGGAGAGCTTGGTAACAGGAGATGTAGATCGTGTTTGGGATCGAACCTCCATAACTACATCGTTTACATTCTCTTCCCTTTTACTTATCGTCTTTATATTGCTCAAATTACTTGTACTTAATTATCTTTGTACTTGTGCATATTTGTTGAGTTGTTATATTTGCTAGTATATTGTTATAAGGCTTGAATTTATCTTTAAAAATATTGAAAATCAATTCACTCCTCTCTTAGTTAGCTATTCTTAGGCTTTCACCTTTGTATCTCAATGAGAAATCAAGGTCGAGTTATTTTGAAGTGGAAGGAAATAATGCGGGACAATTAAAAGATATAATCATAAATAATTGGAAAAGAGAAAAAATCAAGAGGATCTACAAAAATATGAATAACTTTCAACTCGAATGTCGAATTTTCGTCCGTTAGTATAATTTGGAAGCCTTTTTTTATTCCACACATTTTCTTTGGGGTCAAATTCCGACGTTTAGATCTCTATTTTAGCCTTTTTGTCTATTTTGAGTTAGTTTAAGGGTATTGTCATCATTTTATAGTATTTTAATTTTCTTCAGGTTTGTTTAATAGTTTTCTAGTTATTAGGATTTGTTTAGAATTAAAATCTCACTTTGATTAGGATTGTTTTGAGTCTATAAATACGCGTGAAAGTTGTAAAAATAATACAATCGATTCTTGATTAATAAAGTATGAAGTTTTCCCATTTAGTGGTGGATTCCAATATTTATTTGGTGGATTTCAAATAGTTATCACGTGCGTTCGAGTGAAATTCGAGCAAACACCCATTCGTGTATTACATACAAGGCACTTTTATTATTATTCACGTTTTTCCTACTGTTGACGGTATCAGAGTAGGTTTTTCTTGCATCTGTATCTTTGATTTATATCAATGGGTGACATATCAATTATCAGGGAAAATTTGGCCACTCAAAATTAGCGGCTTATCGATCTTACTACTCAAATCGGAGAGATCTATTAATTGTTGTTACAGGTTGTTGGAAACAATGGGTATAATCATCAACTTAGTAATAAGGAAATCAACCATGAATGCATCACGGAGCATGTAGTTTCGAGAGAAAATAATAGGAGATTTACAATAGAAGAAAGAGAATCAGATGCTAGAGATGAGGAAAAGGAAGAGGTATAATATATCAATAAAGTTTATGGAGAGAAACATGGAGCTTTTGTATGTATTATTGAGAAAATCTTATAGTCACCCAAACAGAAGATTTAACTTAGCGTGAAAAGATCTTTCAACCCAATGATGCTACTTGCAGTCTGATCATAGACAGTTGCATCGATCGTGTAGAAGCTGGTGCTTCATCTGAAGCTGCTAAATGAACCACATCTATATCCTTATCGGATTGGATAGATTAAGAAGGGTTCGTCTGTTCAAGTGACTCGAACTTACAAGATATCTTTGTCAATTGGGACTTATCACAAATTAGAAGTTATTTGTGATCTCGTTCAATTGGATGTGCATCATATTTTGTTGGACATATCATGGTAGATTGATAAGGATGCCATGAATAAGGGTATAGAGAACACCTACAAGTTTAAGTGGAAGGATAAAAAGACTATGGTTACAACAACAAGAATGGCACATAAAGCTTTTAAAGTAGAAGGGAAAAAATTTTAAAAATTCAAACAGTTGGTTTTCCTCCCATGAGCCTTTCTATCTCAATGACAAATCAGGGTCGAGTTGTTTTGAAAGAGAAAAATGTGGGACAATTAAAAGAGAAAATCATAAATAATTGGAAACAAGAAAAAATCATAAGGATCTACGAAAATATGAATAACTTTCAACTCGAATGTCGAATTTTCGTCCGTGAGTATAATTCAGAAGCTTTTTTTATTCTGCACATTTTGTTTGGGGTCAAATTTCGTTGTTTAGAGCTCTATTTTAGCATTTGTTTTCTATTTTAAATCAGTTTAAAGATATTTTAGTTTTATCCAGGTTTGATTAATAGTTTTTCAGTTTATTTTGATTTATTTATAGAATTAAAATTTTATTTTGATTAAGAATTGTTTTGAGTCTATAAATTACGCATTAAAGTTGTAAAAATAATACATTCGATTCTTGATTAATAAGTTTTTTTAGTTTTCCCGTTTATTGGTGGATTCCAATATTTATTTGGTGGATTCCAAATAGTTATTACGTTCGTTCGAGCGAAATTCGATCCAATAGCCGTTTGTGTGTTACGAACAAGATAGATTTATTACTATTCACGTTTTTGTCCTGCATCAACTGACCAAACTGATTCCGATCCCTGTTTATTAACGGGATGGGGTGTTATTTTGACACCACTAATATGAATTTGTTGTATTAGGGTTGGCCCCATATTGCGAAATTATCTGAAAAATTATTTTTGTATGACCTCAAATAATTGCTTATAATTATTGAATGCCAAGTATTTTCACTGTGAAACAAATGTCACTTCAAATAATTTCTCTTTTATATTTTTTTTGAAGAGATTCCATATTTCGTAATTCAAACAACCAAGATGTTTTATGTATGGTCTGGGAATGGACAAACTGATTTGACCTTAGGGGTTTTTCAAATACAGGTACCCCTATGTCTTCTTCCCCAACTTGTCTCCTCTAATCCAATAAACTACACTGCATAAAATGACTTTAACAATGTATTTAATTTAAAATTAATAACATATTTAGCCCCTGACCCCATTTTGCTATGAAAATGAGTTTCATAATAATTATTTTTTTAAGAATGTATGATTAAAAATAGGAAAATTAAAACAGCGGTTCTTAATCTTTCACTTTTTTACAAATTTTATCCTAACATTTCACTTTGTGCCACTCATAATTTCAAACATTTCAAAAAAATGAAACTGGGATTCAAATGGATGGAATTTGACAGTTAGTTAATCAAAATAGTCAAAACTTGACCAATTTGGACCAATTTAAAAGGGCGAAATGGTACCTTACATTTTCCTTACATTAAATTTAAATAAACAAAAAAATCAGGAGAAAAAAGGTCCTTCAAACCCCCCCAACCCCTGCCACAACCCCTTTCCCACCCAACAGTAGTGCTAGCACATTGTCGGTCAGCCACTCATAGCCACCACAACCATCAAACAATAGCACACTGTAAATCGCCAATCGTCGCCATCAAACTAAAACAACCTACCAAAAATAGGTGCATCAACTGAAATGGTTCTTTGAATGGTTGTCGCACTGGAGCCTTCTTCGCCATTTGTACATTATATTCGAACTACAACATATTATAATCTTGAAGTAGATTTTCTAATTTCAATCGCAATTGATAGCAAAGTAACATCACCCACAATCCAAAGATTGGGTTCTAAGAGACAATTATTTTCACTGTTGTTACCGCTTCATTTGTTGTCCCTCCATTTGTTGTTGTCGCTATGGATTATTGGTTGTAATAGATAGTTTAATTCTGTAATATAGTGAATTTAAGAAAATAGGAATTGTAATAGAAATGGCGGTGGCGACGAAAATTTTGTACATACTTCGTGTTGTGATGGTGGAGACAGGTTTTACCAAATGACGATGGCGATGGGGGGTAGAGGTTGTGGTATGGTGTGGGTCTTGGCGTTTTCCAACAAAGAGATGAAGGAGAGGTGTGGGGGTGGGTTTGGGTTTGGGTTTGGAGGTAAGATTTGTGGTTGGTGGCAGACTTTTTTTTTTATTATTTTTTTAAAATTTTAATTATTAATATTTAGGAAAATCCAAATTACCATTATACCCTTTTTAATTTGGTTCAAATTGGTCAAAATTTGACTTTTCTAGTTAACTAACG
>CAIGRL010261363.1:0-10536 GCA_903798325.1 Fraxinus xanthoxyloides | reverse complement strand
ATCAAATTATGGAACACAAAATTAATTGTTTGAATTCATTCTCAATTATATCTAATTATCTATTTAGAATAAGCAAATAAAGTCTTGAAATTAATCAAATTCATCATTGTGAATCTACTCAATCCTCAATTTCACGTTTATAAATATATTCGTATTCTAAGTTTAAATGATATTCCTTATCGCAATCCTAACCATAAAGTGTTTAACCTATTATATTTTAATTATAAAAATACAACATAAAAATTGAACACACCTGAATAATGTATAAGAAAAGATGGGTAAAATCATTAATCTTGAACCTCTTCAACGATAAATAGATGGCCTCTTCTTCCTCTTTAAAAAAATCATCCAAATTCCGATGAGTTTCTTATACTTTTGCTCCCAAGAATTTTAACTATATGAATCCCTCTTCTATGATTTTCTAATGTCATGTATGGAATCCCCCCATTTATTTGATTGGATTTCTCTTTAATATGGCTCTTACTTAAGTTGCTTTAAAAGTCATGTCATTGAAATATCCAAAATGCAATCAGATTTGAAAAATAAAAAGTGGTGTCTCGTTCAGCCTAGAACACGTGTGGTCACAGCATGCTTAGCCACTGTTTGATGATCATTATTTTGAAGAAACTGAGTTTTGAATGATGATTTTTAAAAATATATGTTTAAAAAGTATATTGAATTTATATGTTAAATATTTTAATGTATAAATGTATAACTAAGAATAAGTATGAGAATTAAATAATTTTGAAATAATGATTGTCAATTGATGGCTTAAGTTGCACCCAGTAGGCAACTTTCTTTAAACAGTCCCAGTTGCAATCACAGTCCCCAACTTTTCTAGAATTGCAGTTCTGTTCCTATTCATCTGAAATTAACAATTTTGGTCCCTAAACTTTAAAGTACATAATTTTGGATCCATAACTCCGAATTGCAATCCGTAGCTGAGTTGAACTCCATATTCAAATATATCATATATCATTATTTTTCTGTGCAGATATTTGTATCAAAATTTGTGCAATAATTTCCTCACATGCTCCGTAAGTAGGTTCCTCGTTTCGTATCTTTTGATCCTTTTATGTTTGAACTTTCTTCATTTTGCGTGAATCGTCTTCAAATTTGAGGTTCATCCTACAAATACAATATAGACTAACACGAGTAGAAATCCANCCCAGTAGGCAACTTTCTTTAAACAGTCCCAGTTGCAATCACAGTCCCCAACTTTTCTAGAATTGCAGTTCTGTTCCTATTCATCTGAAATTAACAATTTTGGTCCCTAAACTTTAAAGTACATAATTTTGGATCCATAACTCCGAATTGCAATCCGTAGCTGAGTTGAACTCCATATTCAAATATATCATATATCATTATTTTTCTGTGCAGATATTTGTATCAAAATTTGTGCAATAATTTCCTCACATGCTCCGTAAGTAGGTTCCTCGTTTCGTATCTTTTGATCCTTTTATGTTTGAACTTTCTTCATTTTGCGTGAATCGTCTTCAAATTTGAGGTTCATCCTACAAATACAATATAGACTAACACGAGTAGAAATCCACCCGAACAATAGAATATTCAAAAAATTTCAAAAAATTGAATAAGAGCTTGAAGCACACTTATCAATCCTCTTGAGCTTCACGTTTTTTCTCGAGGAGAGGGTCCAGTACCCTGATCTAATGAGCAGTATGACCAAGATTGTAAATCTTCCCTCAACAAGTGACCCTTTAGCTTTATATTCATTTCAAGATATCATTTCCAATACATCCGCGATGATAACTTTTTTTTTTAATTTTTTAATTTAGTTATATCCATACTGATATTTAACAAGCAAAAAGAGTAACATAATTTGTCAAATGTTTCGCATTGATCTTTGTTTGGGGGATGCTTATTTTAAAATCTTATTGATCAAATTAATTTTTGTTTACATATTTCATGGGATTTAGATGCATTACAAATGTATCAACCACTCGTTTTTATTGATTTATAATTTAACTGATTTATAAGCACTGCCAAACGTACGCATCTCGAGTTGAAAGTTCTAGGACACTTTACTAGTTGCTCAAGTAAAACTTGGAAATTTAATGAACTCAACTCAACTACACAACTTTCAAACATCTATGCCCAGCTGAAATTATTTGACATAGATCATTCTGAATCTATGTACTTTTACGTTATTTGCTCAAACTTTATTCTTTTCTTTCTTAAATTTGAGTTATGTGATTGTCAGATCTACGATTATCCAACTCTAGGACCAAGTCTCGTCCACATAATTGTGTATGCATGAACTAGTCTTTTGAACTATCGGTCTACTTGTGACACATTCTGACATCCCCGAGTCCTTTCCCATCCCATCGCACCCATCATCTTGCTAACCAGTTAGTTATTATTATAATATTTGATTGATAAGTGGAGAAGTTATTTGATTGATAAGATTTTGATCCAATTAAATCTCGGCATATCATATGTTAGTAAATCATTATGTAAATTATCATATACACGTAGCACAACCCAGTTAGTTATTATTATAATACCACATTTTTTGTTACTCTGAATATATTTTTATCTAGAAACTATGCAGCAGAAAAAAAATATCTCATCGGCTTTAAATTTATTAAAAAAAACAAATAGATGTTGTCAAGTGAAACCCACCTGTATCCATGATCCTATGTACAAATATAAAGATACATATAAAGTCTACAATAGGCTCAAATTTGTGAAAATAACATGAATACTTGATTTGTACAAAAGACAAGATACATATTAGAAAAATCAATGAGCATTTGTGAAAATAAAAATTAATTTTGGCTTATGTTTAATTAAAAGTATTGAAATCTATTTAATTGACATGAAAACTAAACAAAGATAAAATTCAAAAAGTCTTCAACAGGTATTTAAATCTATAATTATACTTTCACTCTAGCTACATCAGGTAATTGTACTTCAACTTTATTCAATCACGTAATATACTTTAGTTTGATTTCAATCGGGTTAACTTCTTATAGAAAATTGATGACGCAATAGTCAAAAAAATAAAATAAAAAAAATGCTCGTCGTTTATTTCAATAAAGGTATACTTATTTTACAACAACAACTAAAACTAATATGTGATGATCATCCTTTATTGACTGTTACGTTATCAATTTTCACAAGTAAAACTAAACAAAATTACCTTAAATGAAATCAAATTAAAGTGTAATTATCATAGTGAAATTAAAGTAAAAGTATAGTTACATAATTGAAATCATATTAAAGTGTAATTGTCCGATTGAATAAAAAAAAGTGCAATTGCTAAATTAAATTAGAGTGAAAATACAATTATCATGTATGAAATTCCCTATGCTTTTACGTTTGATCTTTCATGGTTAATTAAAAAATACAATTATTTAAAAAATACAATTATTATGTGAAATTTTCATGGTAAATAATTGATCCGTGTTCATCGATTTTTCTTACAAGAGTTCAAGTGTATTGCCATGTCGGAATTTTATACAAAGCTTTGAATTGCTATTTAACGATGTGAAAATTAAAGTAACATATTTATTAAGACGTTGAAACACGAATTTTTCTCTTGTTTTTTTCCCTCTCAAAATTAAATCTTAAAGTATTAAATTTAAACCATATAGGTTGATTGAATCACCACATGACAAGCACTAATATGTGGATAAAATACAATTAAAAATTCGTAAATTGTTTTTGTTTCTTTCTATCTATAAACTAGTCATAAACGGTTCAAAAAGATTCTTATTTCGGAAGTTTACATTTTCTTGAGAACCAAATAATTGAAAAGGCTAATAAATTAATATACGTTCTTCAGAGAGTTGAATTTTTTTTGCCAGTATTCGATTTGTAAATATGTGTTTCTGAATGTAAAAGAAGACAGGTGCATTATTGTATTGTCGGCTGTGTTTTTATAAGTAAATTTACTTCAATCATTTTTGTTCAAACTCGCTTATAATCATGGGCAGGATGGAATTGTTTATTTTCTTGGAAAAATAATAGAGAACAATAAAAAAAGACATGATATCAATCGTGGATAATGGATAATGGAGAAGTTTATTTATTTATTTCATTTGACTCTTCTATAATACAAGATAAAGTTAGTTTAAAACAAATGTGAACATGCTTCGAGGTTTTCTTCTTGTGACGAAAACATAAAGCTAAGCCATATTTAGTCATGTCAACGAGTCAGCGAGTCCAACCACGAGCCGAAACTCAAAACTCGTGCTCGACTCGAGCAAAACCAGTCTAAACTTTTTTAGGCCCGAGCCTGCTCAGCTAAAAATTTAGGCTCGGCCCCAGCTTTACAAGCTAAGCTGGATCCGAGTCGGGCCGGCTCAATTTTTTTATTTTTTTTTTGTGACTGATGCCTGCGAACACAGGAAGGCAGTTAAATTTCAGCCTGAAGATTGATTTTTTCAATTTTTTTCTAAAACACTAGCCTGAGCCGACGCCCCCCAAAATGGGGCTTGGGCCGAGCCGACGAGTTTTTTTGTCATCCCTAACCATATTGGTTAGTAACTAGATGAATCTTTCTTGCACTGCTTCAGAAAGAAATTGTAAATTATAGCCACATATATATATCGTTATGGATTAAAATCTGAATTTTAATTTAAATAAAAAATAATAATTAATTTTAATAACATATTTCATGTGATCCAAAACGTTTTAATTTTTATCGAAATTCATTAACAATATGATTTTAATCCCCACCAAATAGATTTAAATTTTTTCTATTTTCTCTTACTTTCTCGCTATTCTCTCCTCCACCCTTTTTGCAAAAACATTAACTCTTCTACTAAAATTTATATTTTTTTTTCTACAAATTATCATATCTACTACAAATATTCACTTCCCAATCAATTTGTCAACTAATTAGAACTTAAATTTGCATTTTCTCCTATCAAATTTTGTATATAAAATGTGTTTGAGATGATTGTGTCCAATTTAACTTCTATTTAATGAATTGTGTTTATTTAGTATCAAATATCGATTATTTGTTTTTCTTTTCAATTACTTAAATGGATTGTTTTAAGTGATTATTTATATCAAATACACCGTAAATTCTTTAAATATAAATATATATTTTCTTGTGATGCATAAAATATTAATAAAAAGACTGTTCGAAATCAAATGAATGAAATGGATGAGTAAAATATTAACGAAATAATGTTTTTTTAAACGTAAATATGCGTTTTTTCAGGTCAAGTATAATCATTCAAAGATTAAGAACAAAGTGTTTGATCTGTACATGATTTGATTGTGTCCCCTAACTTAAAATGTATGCATCATAATGAAGGTAAAACTATTGAGTCTAAATGATAGAATTAAATAAAACATCTAAGCAGAATAATGAAAGAATATGAATGACAAAGAACTTTGGTTGTCTAAAGAAAATATTGTTACATAGTTCTTCAAATGAATTTGAGATGATTCTTCACATCAAGAGAAGCACAAAAACTACAAAACCAGCTGGCATAAAGCCTACTGAAGAATGGAGTATTCTGATTTATATACAAGGACAACAGGATGTGTAACTCTAAATCTATTTAATTAATATTTCACCCCTTTTTGGTGGGGAATCTTATTGGCATAATTTCCTACAAGGTGTTTCTGGAAGTTTAATACAAACTCAAAATATCTTAATCTCATTTAAAACTTGATTATAATGCGTGGACTGATTTCGTCAAAATAAAGAAATATCTTTTTATTATACCCCACAAACTTCTTTCAATCTCATTATTATTATTATTATTATTATAGGTAAAAAAAAAAGGAGTTATCTGCAACTTTTTATTCTTTCTACTATTAATGAAAGATTAGGTAATCAAGCCAGCCAGAAAAGTTTGGATAGAGCCGGATTTAACCGTTGGCTAAGCAAACGTGTTGTAGTAAGATGAGTAGTTATAAACCCTGTAGACTACGGAAAAAGCTTGTACAGTTTGGGAAGGGATTTTGAACGATAAAAGAATATTTTCTCAACCCTTTTGATAAGACATATATATGGGATAGTAAATATATTTTCACAAAATTATAATCCCTTAAAATTTGTTTAATTTATTAAAACAAATGGAATGAGTTCCTGAAGTCTGAATGTGACCTTATTTTTAAAGCTCCTCTATATATTAATTTGATTCCCCATTTCCATCTCATTTTCAAGAACTCTCTCTCTCTCTCTCCCTCTCTCTAGAATTCTCTCTCTCTTTTTTTTTCTGCTGGCAGTTGGGCTAGTAAATTATACTAAGAATTTTGTGAATCCTTCTAATTTTGCAATTGTCTGCATTGTACTGCAAATGGGGAGGCATTCTTGCTGTTATAAGCAGAAGTTAAGAAAAGGACTTTGGTCTCCAGAGGAAGATGAGAAACTTATACACCACATAACAAAATATGGACATGGCTGCTGGAGCTCAGTTCCGAAACTAGCCGGTAAGTTTATATTCCCTAGTCATTTTGGCTAATGTGTAGTATCCTGCTTTCGGAGTTTAGTACTAAACCGGACACTAGGCCCTTCTGTTAAATTTTAACATATTTTATGATCATTTATAAAGGTCTTCAAAGATGTGGAAAGAGCTGCAGATTAAGGTGGATCAATTACTTAAGGCCTGATTTGAAAAGAGGGAGATTCTCACAACAGGAAGGAAATTTGATAATTGAACTGCATGCAGTTCTTGGCAACAGGTAATTTAATTGTACTTTCCAGCACCATTTTGCAATCTAAGACTGACATGTTCCCTCAGGTGTACTGGACATTATCGTGTCCAGTATACTGTCTAGTCTTATTATATCAAACATGTCGTTTTTAGTGATCACGGGGGTGTTGTTTTTCTACCATCAGATGGTCTCAGATTGCTGCTCAATTGCCTGGAAGAACAGATAATGAGATAAAGAACCTTTGGAATTCTTCCATTAAGAAAAAAATGAGGCAAAAAGGGATTGACCCTAATACAAACAAACCATTTTCTGAAGTTGAATATTATGAAGAAAAACCATCTGCAAGCAGCATCACGAATAATAATCATGATCAGAAAACATCAGACGGGTCCAGTGATCTGACTTTTGTGGAATCCAAGAACTGTAATAACATAGGAATTGCCGCAGCTCAAAAAGGAAATTCATCTTCTGTTGGAATGGACCATGAATTTTTCCTTAATAGGTTCCTTGCTAATTATGAAACCTCCACCACAGGCTGTAAGAATTCTGAATTGTCAGGGCTTCTATCTTTCCAGCACATAAATTATGGTCCCAGCACAACAAATTTGTACTTCACTCCAAATTCCACCATTTCTGCAATGGCTAGGAACCCGTCGTCTCCACCCTGTACTAACTACGAGATCACTCCAAGGCCGCCTTCAGTTCTGCCCTCGATTCTTGCTCCATCAATGCTTATAAAGGCTACTGTGAATCAGCCGTCTGATAGTTCCATAAGCCCTTTTGGTGTAAACAAGTTTCAGAATATGGATTTCTTTGAGAATAATGTTTTCCCATGGGGAAAATCAGAGAAATTAGAAAGTTATATTCATGCATCAGAAGCAGAAATTCCACAAGATATTAAGTGGAATGAGCATCTTCAAACTCCATTTTTACTGAACAGTTCTATTCAGAATCAAACACATTTTGCTACAGACTATTCAGTAAGTGCTGCTGATTGGCATTCAAATGAGCTGCAACAATCATTACAATCTGCAGAAGTATACAGCAAACATTTTCAAATGCTTCCTGCCTCATTTGGACAGTTTTCTTAGGTTATTTTTCAACCCCTTAAAGGTTGCTAATTCAACAGACCTGTGCTTATAAAGTTTTATTCTTATTTTGTAAACAAGGAACTATATATACAGACTTCTCAGCTTCTTGATAACAATATTTTGATAGAAAACTTGTTCCTGTTTCAATTTCCATTCATGTTTTGGTGTATGGTTTATGATAGAATAACGTTTTGTTTTGTTTTGTTTTTCTTCTCTTCAATCCATAGATGTTTCATATATTTTGATCCCCAATTTGGGGAAAATGTATTATTGAATAGTGATTTTTTTGGAGAATTTGTGGTTAAAAAGTAAGTAAAAGTTTGTTACATGCGTGTATAATTATTTTATAAGGGTTGAAACTGAGTTGAAAAATTGCATTCTTAAGAGAATGGGATTCGAACAGGGGCTAAATGAGTTTGTAAATCTGGAGTGGTTCGACGTATAAGAAAGCACACGATGAGTCCACATAGTCTCACTGCCACCTATGTACAGAAATCGCGCAAGTATGAAGTTTTGACCAAAAAAATAAATAAATAAATAAATTGTTGAACTAGCACACACTACTCGGAAGGGACCAGTTGAAAAATCAAAAGTCTTAGTTACTTTTCGGTTTTTACAGTTGGTAAAACCTCAAATCTCTACCTGATCAAATTAAGAAGATCATTTCAAGACAGTGACTATCTAAAAAACTTTTGAACTTTGGCACACCACCAATCTCTTTCAGTACTAACCCTATCCAAAATGTACAACGAATGAAAAGCCCATAAAATGCTTTTTTCAAGGAACCATTAATTCTCTTAAAATGGACGTCTATCGTTGTCTCCTACAGATGGGGATGTATAGTTTTAACCTTTTAGACTTTGCAAGTCAATTCTAAGTATTGGTGTTCCTACTTACTAGAGAGAGTTATATATCAACCTATCATGAGTATTGCTAGATATATTCGATATTTTTTTTATTTTTTTTGTTAACATAAGAACCTGCGCCGCTACCCGTGAGTCCGTACTAGATAAATCTCGCTCTATGTGCAGTAGCTTGTAAATCACACAAGAGAGATAAAGTGCACTAGGCAAGTCCGGTGCGATGGACTTGACCGAGGAAGTGTTAATAGAGAATTCGAATTCATGATCTCCGATCTCTACATTCACTTACTCCACTTACTCGGCCATTCCTGAAGGGATAGTATATTCGATATTTTTGATCTAATGGTCATTGGTCTATCATTAATTCTGTAAAAAAAAATAATAATAATAATCCTAGAGGCACATAAACTCAATATCCTGTAATTTTCTTGAAAAATAGTAAAATACTGGCGTTCTCAAGAATCTCCTAACTCATTGGATATTGGAAAACTCCCAAGAAGAATTCAAATTTTAGTGTGTGGACAAGTGATGCGTACTGTGGGGCATAGTTTTTACTACTTGTGGGGTGAACAGAAGAAGAGGATCAATGTGCCACACGTTATAATGTTGATATCTATAATATAGTAAATATCAAATGAGAATCATTTTTCTCAACAATTTTAATTTTACTACAATTTCATTATTTTAACAATACCTTACTTTTAATTTTTCAAAATGTAATAAACACTATAAAATCCTTGTTATATATGAATTTTGTATTATTAATTCTCAATTAATTAGCATTCACATAAATATTGACTTGATAAATCTTGATTTACATAAATGTAGAGTTATTATAGATGAATTTATTTATATTCATGTATTTAGAAATTTTAATGAATGTTTAAATTCATGTATTAATAATTAATTCTTATGTACCAAAAGTAGAATAAAAATTTGTTCATTTATAGTATTTCATCATCACAAAAAATTCGAATCACATAAGTCAAGTTTTGATAGTACAATTCTTTTTCTTAAATTTATATCCTAAATTGTATTTTCTTTAATTCGTTTGAAACTCATCAAATCCTTCCAACAAATTTGCATAAAATATTACTTTATAACACTTAAAGAGTATTTCAGAATATTGTGAAATACACGTTCAATTCAGACTAGTATACATAAAAAAGAGAGAGAAAAGGGAAAACGATTTCAATATTTTGGTTGAATTTACCTCACCTACCATAGTACACGAAAACGTGGATAAGTAGATATAACATTCATGCTCGTGTGAAAGGGATTTCATCTCACACCTTCATCATCGTCGTTGTCATAAAATGTGCAATTTAAATATTTATAGGAGTCAAATTTATATTGATTTATTAACTAATTAATGATAATTTTATGTCTCTTTTAAGAACCTTAAACTTCTGTGCCTTTTTTTTACATGTTTTTTTTTTAATTATTACAGAGAGAAAATACAAAAATTCATGTGTCCCAATTGACAGGAAAAGATGCAATAATTCAAGACAAACTTCAATCATGGACAGCTAAGGATTTGAACAACTAATCAAGAGGAGGTACATCATGATATATATGAATTAAATTTCTTATGAACCGTATTTGATGTGGGGTATTACTTATTATATTGCTGGAGTCCCTTTTGGGTACCCACGTGCAACAAGAAAATTAAAACTCCCCAAAAATTAATTTAATATTTTGTTGTCTTTAATTGAAAAAATATATTTAATTCTCAATGAATGGATAGGTAATACGTGTGCATTTGTATGTATATATGTATTCTTGTCTACATGAATATATGATGCATGCACGTGAACCAAATTATTGAGTTTCTCTAAATTGGCCCTACAATCAGCTGTTAAGAAGAAAATTAATAAGAAATGAATCAGCAAATGGAAGGGCAAAATGGAATTGCAGTAAATTCATCAAAAAAAAAAAAA
>CAIGRL010261325.1:0-15856 GCA_903798325.1 Fraxinus xanthoxyloides | reverse complement strand
TGTTACTTTTAGAAATACTTGTATTTCGTACTGAACCTTATTAGGAGTTTTATTAACTCATCCCTCCAATTCTAATAACCACCACTATTTACCAAGGATAGAGTTTTATAATAGGTTGATAGTGCGACACTTATCCAATTATCGAGTGACTTGTTATCACCCTTTGAACCTAGATATAATTGTTTAGTATAATTAGGTAGGGTTACCATCAGTGATGAACTTTAAATCAAGGAGTTCCGACCACATCTTTCTCGATGTTGATCTTACTAACTCTTTTGTAAGAAGTTTAGTCAACGAATCAATTAGGTTCTCACTAAACATAATATGTGTGAGAGAAGTTACTCCATGCGTGATTAATTTTCTCATATAACTCATGTCTAGACTTTTTATTATATATTTCACTATATGCTCATGCTAAAGTGGCTTGACTATCACATAAAATAGGTATCAAAGAAATATTCTTTGCACTCATAGGAATTTCATAAAGAAGATCCCTTAGCCATGCAACTTCTTTTCTTGTTTCTGCCAATGCTACAAACTCGGACTCCATTGTTGAGTGTGTAATGCATGTTTGTGTCTTAGACTTCCAAGAAACTACACCTCCCCCAAGAGTAAACACCCAACTTGAAGTAGACTTGTTTTGGCTCGCACTCGATATCCAACTATCAATATATCCTTCAAGAATAATTGGGGACTTTGTGTATTGTAGTCCAATGTTTTTGGTTTTCTTTAAGTAATCAAGAACCCTTCCTATAGCCTTCCAATATTCTGAACTTGAATTGCTGGTAAACGTAGTTTATTCACAACAAATGCAACATCGGGTCTTGTATATTGTACCATGTTTATAAGACTTCCGATTGCACACATACATACTCAATTTGTTCTATTTATCTTCCATCATTCTTTACTAACTTGATACTTGAGTCCAATGAGGGTATTTGTCCCTTTAGTTTTCAAATGTTTGAACTTATTTTATCACATTCTCAATTTAATGTGATTGGATTAATGGATAAGCCCCACTATCCTACTTAACTTTGATACCAAGTATAGTGTCCACTTGTCCAAGATATTTCATTTTAAACATGGAAGATAGAAACATCTCCATTGCCTTAATCCTTTCTATTTTATTACTAATAATTAATATATCATTCACATAAAGACATACAAATGTAATAATATTATCACGTACTTTGATATACAAATATTTGTCACCTGAATTATAAGTAAAAATCATATGAGATAATAGTAGTGTCAAGTTTCTCATGCCATTTTTTAGGGGGCTTGTTTTAAACCATATAAGGACTTGATTCATTTGCATACCTTTTGTTCATTTTTCGGTAGAACAAACCCTTCAAATTGTTCCATGTAGACCTCATGTTCAAGATCCTCATTTAGGAATATCATCTTGACATCCATTGGATGAACATGTAAATCATAAATATATGCTAATGCAAACAAGATTCTTATCGAGGTTATCCTAGTCAGGGGTGCATACATATCAAAGTAATCTATTCCTTCTTGTCGTCGATATCCTTTAACTACTAATCTAGTTTTATAGGTATTGAGTGTTCCATCGGAATTATATTTCATTATGAATATCCATTTACAACCAATGGATTTAGAACATTTTGGTAAATCAACTATTTCCCATGTGTTATTTTATATAATAGAACCCATTTCATTATTTGTTGTATCTTTCCAGAATATACAATCTCTCCTTATAGGTTTTGGATCACTTTCGACTTGAAGAACAAAAAGAATTGTTTTTACAATATCATTCCTATCTCCATCTACCAAGTAGAAAGAAATAAATTGGGAACTTATTTCATCCAATCATAGACCTTTTTATTTTCTAATTATTTTACTTCTTCGAGGTTACCTTTGAACATCTCTTGTAGATGTCTCTTCTTGTGATTCACTAAAAATCGGAATGTCAACACTAGTTTCATTCTGAGAATTTCTTGTTACCAGTATAATCTTGAAAAACTCCACATCCCTTGATTCTATTATAATGTTTGATTCTAAGTTTAATAACCTATAGGCTTTGCTATTTAGAGCATATCCCACAAATGCACATTTAATACCTATAGGACCTAATTTAGTTAATCCGTGTTCTTGCAATAAGCAAGACACCCCCAAATTTTGAAATAATTAATATTTGGTTTTCTTCCTTTCCATATTTCATATGGAGAAATCTTATCATTTTTTAAGGAATCATATTTACTATATGACAAACATTAAATAAGGCTTCACCCCATAAGTTAAATGGTAATTCAAAATTTAATAACATAGCATTTGGCATTTCTAAGAATGTCCTATTTTTCTTTCCGCTAGACCATTTTGTTTCGATATTCATGGTGTAGAATATTGATGTATTATCCCATTTTTTTCACAAAACATATTAAATTTATTAAAGAAGTATTCTCCACCTCTATCACTTCTTAGAGTCTTTAAGTATCTTCCTAATTGATTTTCAACTTTTGCTTTACATACCTTAAATGCATTGAATGCTTCATCTTTATGTTTTAAAAGATAAATATAAGTGTACCTAGAACAATCATTAATGAATGTAATGAAATAACTAATACCTCCTCTTGTTAGCATACTATTCAATTCACATATATCAGAATACACAAGTCAAATAATTGAGATTTTATTTCTACACTATGAAATGATTTTTTAATCATCTTTTATTTAATACACGTTTCACATTTTTCTAAGTTATCAACTTCACATTATATTAACCCACATTTAACCATTCTTTTCATAGTGCTAATTCTTATGTGTTCTAATCTACCATATCATTAATTAAATGAATCAATAACATAAGCAAAATATCTGTTTTTATTATAATCATTTTCAAAAGTACAAAATTTGACCTTTCCTTCAGTAGAATAACAATTTCCAACAAAATATCCATTGTGGGTTAGTACAAGTTTTCCCGATTCATATACAAATTTGATTCCTGATTTTCTCAAGAGAATCCTAGTTGCTAAGTTCATATTCATTTTCGGTACATGAAGGAGACTGGTTAAAGTAGTCTTCTTTCCCCAAGTGAAGACGATCTCCACATCCTCTTTGCCAATCACTTTAAATCTTCCTTCATTTTCCATTTGAATCTCTTAACCATCATCAATATCAGGACAATTTTTGAAAAATGATTTTCCTAACACACATGGATGGTTGCGATGGTATCATACTACCAACCTGAAACCTTGCTTTGGATTGCATTAATTTCGCTTACCATAATGATAATCTCATCAAAAGAATCCACTTGTCCCTCCTTTTGTTGCTTTTTGTGCATGTGATCTTTTGCATAGTGCCTCAATTTTCCATACACATAGTAAGGTCCTTTAAACTTGGTTTTTCCTTTGATCTTTTTTAGGACCAAATGATTTCCCTTCTTCTTGTATTCGTTCGAGTTATCTACATTGTCCACGGCATTGGCTTTTGAGGAGCCATCATAAGAACTTTTAGTCTTATCTCTTTCATTTGACTCTTCCTCTATGCAAAGATATTTTTGAATGTGTTCCAAAGAGAAATCTTCAAAATTGTGAAAAGTCTTCTTCCTATATCCATTTCAAGACCCAGGGCGCTTAAATCGCCTCAATTTGACAGGATTCAGGAAGTTCGATTTTCGCCACTTTTAATTTGTTGACAATGACTTGTAATTCATATACTTCAAGCAATAAAGGAATATTATCTAACAATTTGAAATCAAAGTATTTAGATATAAGAAATTTCTTGGTGCCTTCCTCCTCGAACTTATATTTGTTTTCAGGTGCATCCCATATTTCCTTTACTGAAGTGGTGTTAGTATAGAGATCATACAAACGATCTGAAAGAGCATTAGGATGTGACTGCGACATATCAATTCGTCCTTTTGCCTGTTCTTTCTCGCGGTACGATCAGCAATTGGTTCCAAGTTTGGATAAAGCACATAGTAGATTTTTAATGCCGTTAGAATTTGAGTTTGTCTCGCTATCTTGTGAAATTTGATACATCAAACCTATCCAAGCGTACCAAATCCTGATTCATCAATTTTATGGTAGCCAACGTAGTTTCCTTCTCCATCTCAATAAATACAAATATTGTTTTTAGATTGTTAGAAATATAGAAGAGGAGAAGATGAATATAGAAACTTGAACAAGATGAAAAGAAGAATGAGGCTCAAACACGTATATGATACGTTTTCCTAAAAATGATATTCACCTCATCTAGTATGTTTCTAGGATTTTCAGCAAATAGTTTAGAGAATTGATAAGCTTTCAAGGAGTAAGCATAAAACACAATGAATTCTTCCTAGTTGAACTTGTTGAAAATTTTAAGAAATTTAAATATTTAATGAATGAATAGGAATATCTCAGGTAATGGTTTACTTCTTGTTTCTTATATTTGGAAATGAAAATCTATTATCTATTTATAGTAGTTCCATCCATATGCCTCGAACAAGTCTCAACAATTCATAAAATGTCTACAACTTCTTGTGAATTAAAAGCAGATTTCAAATGAAAAAACAGTCCAATGGTCATTTGGCCTGTGTATGCACATGCATAATTTCTCACATTCCAATTTATATTTAATTCATCAACTTGGGCCAAATAAATATATTTTCATACCCATGAACTAACATAAAAACATTTTTTTTAACAAATTTACGACACATAACCCATCTGCAAGCATGGCTCGAGATCAGAACTCATCACCTCCCCATTCCAAGAGTCTGACCGGGATACTGATAGAGACTCAAGATTAGATGTCCCTGGTGTTGTCATTGTTGGTCTTAAATCTTTTGAAGCTTTCTGACTCTGCTAAGAGCAACAAAAATAATTCATCATATATAACAACTATATTTATTCTATACGCTGACAATATTAGATTGTACGCAGGTCTGTACCAAGTTGATCCTCGACATGTTGATATAGTTGTATAATAAATAGTCCCCACTTCAAAGTTATTAACATCAGCTCAAATGGTAAAACAAAATCTATTTTAATTAAGTTGGACAACTAGTGAGGATATTAACCTAGATTTAGATGGTTTTAGTTGTTAAGAGCTAACTGTACAATTATAATGAAAGATTAAGATTCAATTCGTAATTAAAAATCTTGTTACTCAAACAATAAGTTGGGGACCACACAAATTCCAATTTCTTTTGGCTATTATTTCATGAAATTGATAAGATTCTAATTTGACTTTTTAATGCTATTTAATATTTTACAATTTACTCTATTAAACAAGTCATTACATTATGATTTGTTTGACAAACTCGATATGTTACGCAGAGAATATTGAACATGACTCCATGGAAGAAAAATGATGAGGGACAGTGTCATTACCATGGCATGGAGGTGCAAAAAGTCACGGTATAAATTTGCTCGTTTTGTTGGGTTGTTGTCATTTTCTATGTTAATGTTTATTTATTAGTATAAAACAAATAAAACAATTTTTTCATGTTAATGTTGGTAAAATCACTCCACTCTTCAACATCTCCATGTAAATACCCAAATGTGTCCTTTGCATAGTCTCACGCAATCAGAGTAAAGTTGTTTACATCTAGGGGCGACGCCCAATGAGGTCCAGTGTGGGCACATGCCCACACTGAGCTTCTGGACCCAACCCTATGGCCCAGATTTTTTTAAAAAAAATATAATATGCCAATTTCCAACCCAAGAGTAAAGCCCAAAACCATTATCAATACACATTACCCTTATGTAAACGGCCCAAGACCACTACCCAGCCCAATCCATTTAGTTCAAACATTAGACTCGCAGCCTCCATTTCAATTCATTCTCCTCCGGCCTCTGCTTTGCCGCCTCCGGCCCTGACTCCGTGAAGTTCCACACTTGGGATGATTGGACACAGCTAGCTCTGGGATGATTGGACACAGATGGGTGACATTGCACAGTCGGACTTCTCAATCTCCGCCATTTCCCTTCGCTAAATCAACTTCTCAACCTCTCACAAAGTCTCACCCGACGAATCCTTCCTCCAATCTCGGAATCTATTACAGCTACGCCCTTGTTTTTGAGCCCTGGACGATAGTAGGCAAACACGGTAGATGCCTTTGATTCCACATTTCCACGACGATTTCACAGCAGTATAGTAGAAGACGAAGGTGAAGCCCCGAAGCCTACTCATTTTTCTTTTCTTTTTATTTGTGTAACGTTGAAATTTTTATTTTTATCTTATGAAATTAGCTCTTTGAATTGCTCTTGAACCGCTTTTGAATTGTTCTTGAAATCTGACCTAGAAGCCCGTGAAGACTGACCCGAGCCCAAAGCCTACTCATTGCTCTTCAGTTGCTTTAACTTCTAGTTTCAGTATTGCTGTCTCTATGATTTGTGAAAGCATTCTGTGAATTGCAATGTTGCTATGTGAATTGCGCTGTGAATTACCTTGCTTTTACTTCCAGTAGTTGTAACTCTATCATTCTGAATTGCTTCCAGTAATTGGAAGTTGTGAATTGCTCAGGGGATGAGATTAGATCATTAGAGCTTGGTGAACTTAATTGAGAGTATTTGAATTGATTTTACTTTATACTTGATTTGGGTTTAACTTGCTTTTGCTTTCGCTTTCGCTTTCGGCGTTAAGTTATTGTACAATGATACCAAAGTATGAAAACTCGCAAGGAATAAGTATAATTTATCAATTATACTATTTTTAGTATTGTCGTAATATTATTTTATATTTTTATCATCATTAACTTAATGACAAAAACTCAAAATTTGGGGTCGACTAAATTGTGCCCACACTGAACCAATTTCCTGGCTCCGCCCCTTGTTTACACCTGCCCTAATAGTAGAGGTTCCTACCCTAATGGAAATGGGAGGTGGTTCGTCTTCACGATTTGTAATAAAGTTCTCAAGCTCCATGTTGTTGATATCATCTTGAATTTTATCATTATGGTTTGTTCTTTGCCATTTTTTAATGAACTAGGGATCCCTTTATCATTTTGTCTCACACGTCGAAGCAGACTTAGCAATGGGCTGAAATGTTGTCCCATCCGAAATCGTTGCAATAGAGAACGTCGTAACAGCACAGTACCCATGAACATGAAATTATAACTACGTCAACTAATATTTTAATTTCCAATAAATAAGGTGATGAAATAAAGCTAGAATAGATAATGAATAATAATCTAACCATGCAACAAGTGATAACACAATAAAATAATGTTAAAAAATAAACACTTAAATAAGTGTGCATTCATAATTATCCACATCATTAGAGGCTAGAGAACGTCGAGTTGGATGTCCTTTTCTGGCCACAGAATTAAACTCTGGTGGTGATTTAGTAGATTTTAATAAATTTGATGAAATGTGTGGTTGAAAAGTTATGGATCCTATATAACGGACGTTTATATTTATTGTTGACGATGACTTATATTAAAATTTGAATTTTAATTTCAACCAAAAAATGGCTTAGTATGTTCAGATTTTCTAATATGTACTTTGTTAAATGGGACATCTATGTCACCAGAGAACACCTAGGTCATAGCCATAGTCTAGATCATGATTGCCTGTTGCATCTACGATTCTTGTTTTTTGTGACTGGTGAGTGGATAGGTGGTGACATCGGATGTGACACTTGTTCTCTCTCAGAAGTGATCGTTTACAAGGTGGTCACTTCAAAGGAGACACATTTTCAGGATGGTAATGATGATGTTAACAAATGACGATGGCACTTGGCTGAGCTTTTTGGATGGATTTTTGGTTAGACCTCATAGTGCATTTAAGGTTTCCCCATTGAACTCTTTTCTTATCTTATTTAAGGTGGTTACGAGTTTGGACCCTAATAGTAATTATTGTCAATGAAAAATTAGGGAGATCAAGCAACCTTGGGGCACGACAATTTTATGATCATATGAAAACATGCCCTCATCGTCATCTGAATCAATTGGATATAAAACAATCAGTATTGAATCATGTTATGAACTGGAATGCTCGGATACTAGTTTGTTGTGCAAGCGTATAATATCGGATTAATCCAATATCAAATTGTTCGAGAAAATAAGAGATTATAATTACAACATGAAGCAAAGATCACAAGAACAATGTGATTTTGCAGAGAATTGAAAATTTATTATAATATAGATAAATAATACAAAATATTACATATTTACTATGTTTCTAACTTCTTTTGGAAAAAATTAAATCATCTATTAAATTGTAAAGGAGAGTCAAATATATATAGGGAAGAAATAGGGGACGTCCAAACCCATATAGTAGAGTTGTAGATAAAATAAAATGTCAAAAACAGAGTCTAAAACGAAAAAAGAGACCAAAACAACGCAGGGAATCAATGCTGCAGCGCCGAGCAGTTTTCTTCCAGCGTCGTAGTGCCGCAATGCCCACTCTCTGGTCCTTTACTCCAAAGACTTAATTTTCTTCATCCCAAAATCCTGTTCAAGCCCAACACAAACTTCTACTTCCAATGTGCTTCCAGGTAGAATTTCAATTAAAATTCGTCAAGTAGACTTGAATAGAATTTCACAACAGCATTCCAAATAGGATTCTAATTAATGTGCATTTTAATTAGAACTTTCAATTATCTTTAAAAAAGAATTCGGATCACACCTAAATTTTAACAATTTCTACTTTAACACGAATTCCACTGCAATAAACAAAACTTTAAAAAAAAATTGTCCACCTGGAGGGAAATTCCACTGCAAGGAATAAACTTGAACTCTTCAATGAAAAACACAAACTAAATTCCCCATCATCAATTCCAACTGAAAATATTCTCTACCTCTAACAATGGGCAAAAGTGGTCTAATGACCACCAAACAAAATTGAAACAAGCCATGTAACAGAAGTACAACTGAATGCATCAAAAAAAGGATCTTTGCTAGAATCAACACCCTTAACCGCATTTAAACCATCAATAAAATCAGCAGAATTGAATTTACGTGGAATCTTATGACAAAAAATGGATCTATTTCTAGCAATGGAATACAATGACACCATCAATAATGGTGGCAATATGAATTTACCTATATTTTCAAAATTTAACTAAGAAGTATTCTTAAAAGAAGACCCCAAATTAGATTCTAATGGTACAAAAGTCAACTCTAAATCTACTTGAGTTCTTAAAATAAGTTGATTACTCGAAGAATTTGTATCACCCTGCTAGATATATAAATGGGATTTTCTATGTCCCATCAATACAACTCAGGCTCCTTTGTTAACTTTTAGAACTCCACCTTCTATAGTGTACATGTATATTTTGTATCAAGAGTACATAAGGAGATAAGATTTCTTTTCAAAATTGAAACACGTCTCACTGCATCAAGTGTTCTAACTGTCCCAACAAATATCTTTATTCTGATCTGACCAATACCAACTATCCAACAAAGTGTGTTATTACTAATAATCACAACACCTTTTGAAACTTCTTCATATGTTGAAAATAATTCCCGATCGGGTGACATATAAAAACTGCAACTGTATCAAAAATCCAAGCCTAATCAGGCTTGGAGTTGTAGCCAGATATAAGTAGAAGCTCTCCATCACTGTTATGATCTTCTGCCATACTTGTTTCTCTTGAAGTATCTGATTGCTGATTTGTAGTTAACTTCAATCTATTATGTAATTTATAATAATATTTACCAATTACCATTTTTCCTTGCAATAATTACAAAAATTGAAGTTAGAATTTGACTTGCCCCTCGAACAACCACCATGAACAATGAGACCATCTTCTTGATCCCAAAATGCTACATGGTGTTTCATCTTCTCCTTTGAATATAAAACATCGTAGACTTCTTTGATGGTGAGAGTATCACGAATATATAGTATCGTGTCTCTGGAAGACATGTATCAGGCAGCCAATAAACACAACAAAATCAATCACAAATCTTCTTCATCTTATTTCACCTCTATGGCCTCTAAATCAGTGACAAATTCTTTAAAAGCAGTTAGATGATCTTCCAAAGATGTACTTTCTGTCATACGATGAGAATATAGACGTTACTTCATATGCAATTTGCTAGTAAGACTCCTTGACATGTATAATTGCTCCGATTTTAACCATAATGCAGAGGCCGACTTCTTCTTTAAAAGTCATAAAAATATTATTTGAAAGATGAAGATGTATTTGAGATAAGGCATTTCGATCCCTCCGTTGTGTCTCCTCCATAGTCCAAGTTGTGAACATCTTGTCAGATCCCAACAATACGTCGTCTAAATCCATTTGAGTGAATAATGTTCATATTGCATTGCGATCGAATAGCGAAATATCATGATTCATTGTTGCCAATAGAAAAAAACATCGATCTTCCAAAGAATTTCAACACTAAACTCTGACCAACTTTTATGACCTGGAATGCTCTGATACCAGTTTGTTGTGAAAGCGGATAATACCAGATAAATTCAATACCAAATTTTTAGAGAAAATGAAAGATTATAGCCACAATATAAAGTAAGTTCACAAGGACACAAGAACAATATACTTTTGTAGAGAATCGAAATTTTATTATAATATGAATAAAGAATACAAAAAATTTGTATTTATAGTGTTTGTAACTTCCTATGGGAAAAACCAACCCATATACTAAATTGTAGAGAAGAATCAGGTATTTGTAAGGAATAAATAAGGGACGTCTAAACCCTCATAGTAGAGTTGTAAATGAAGTATAATATTAGAAATAGAGTCCAAAATAGAAAAGGAGACCAAAAAAGCGCGGGAGGACGCTGCAACGTCGATCATAGCATCGTAGTGCCCAGAGCCCCGCACTGCAGCATCGGGCAATTTCTTCCAATGTCGCATCGCCCACTCTCGGGTCCTTTTCTCCAAAAAATTGATTTTCTCATCCTAAAGTCCTCTTCAAGTCCAATACGAATTCCTACTCCCAATGGAATTCCAAGTAGAACTTTAATTAAAATTCGTCAAATAAACTTGAAGAGGATTTCATAATAGCATTCCAACTCGATTTTAATTAAATTGTTCTTTAAGTAGAGCTCCCAATTATTTTCAACAAAGAATTCAAATCACATCCAATATCTAATAAATACTATAAGCGAAGAGGGTGGAAGAGTTTCAATTAGGTTGAACACGTTGACTTTAGATTTTTAAGAGTACAGTTCAATTGTTGTTCAATGTTATGTCTCGTAATGCTAGACGGAAAGAGATTTCAAAATTTTACGATTATGAGAAAACAAATATAATGAGGTTGTTGGAAAAGAATAAGAATAGAGTTTACATCACTACCCATATGTGGAATTCAAATGAAAAGAAGGGTTTCATGATTGTGACAACACATTTTGTAGATGATGCTTGGAGACTGCAAAGCCGATTGTTGATGTAAATTTTAAACAAAATAATGCAACTTACTTTTAAATTTATTTAATGCCTTGTCCACATATATATGATGCACTCGTCACTACGGAATGTTTTTTGAACTGAAATGTAGATCATAAGTTGTTTACATTAACTATTGATACTTGTTCTACAAATGAGGTTATGATTAACATCGTGTTGTTGTGTTCATATCTTGAACTTGCTAGTGAGAGGAATAGTATGACTGTTGAAAATACTTGGGATAGTCTTGTTTATGGGACGAAAATAACAAAACTAGTGGAAAACCTTAAGTTAAATGCCCCAACATTGAACATTTCTTATAGTAAGAAGTTGACACTTGATAGCAAAATTAGGTGATCTACTTGATGATTTACGTTGTTTTTCAATATGAGACTAATTTTTATCCGTTTGCAAGGCCGAAGTACGAATATTGTCCAGTACGAGCGTAATGTAATCAAGACTGGATTTTGAGTCTTGGGGGAGCCTGAGATGAACTTTAAATTTGGGCCCTTACTTGGACTTTTAGTTGGCCCATTTTTGGGCTGAGAATGATTTAATGGCTGATTTTTGCAAAATTCATTCAATTAATAAAGAATTGTTATGAACTAAAAAGAAAAAAAGAGAAAATTAGAGAAGTCAAAAGACTTGTGTTTTATTAAAAACCAACGCTCCATATTTATTGGGAAGAATTAGGGCTACATGGAATACAACAGTCATAGTGATTAGAGTTGTAGGGGTATAAAAGTTATTTATAAATGAATCTTGCTATAAGTACAACAGAATAAGTACTGGAATTTGAAATGGAGGGAATATATTCAAAATGGGAAGAGGGAAAACAACACACAATTGGACGTGATGCTACCATTCAAATTCCTGTTAAAAATCTGTGAGTTATTCCCTATACTTGCAGCAGTTTTCTTTATAAATACTACTATATTTATAACACTCCACAGTAAATAACCATTTACATAATAAGTATCTCATTGAAACCATAATTGACAAAAACTCAATGGGATAAAAATGCCAACAAATGAAAAAGTTACAAATAACTTGGAGCAATAAAATGTTGTCTCGTTAAAACCTTGTCAAAAAACTTAATTAGACAAAACTTGATCGAAAGAAAAAGAGTACAACAACTCTCCCTTATTTCAATTCTTGTATTAATTCATCATTGTCTTGTATGCCAATTCTTTCAATAATTTTGGTAAAATATGTCTCATGTTGTCTTTTATAGTATTCAAATAACATTGTTTTCATACAAGATATTTATCAATCTTTGATGACTATAATAATGTAATGATTCGAAAAATAACTCTTGTTGATCTCTTCGGGAATCTCATACATATCATAGTATTATTTTTAGGACAAAACCTTATGAGAAAAAATCAAGTGAGAAAAATTCTAATGAAAGACAAAGATACGTTACAAAAGTTGTCTTATTAAAAATCTTGTTGGAAAACCTAATGGGACAAAACCTTGATTAAGGGAAAAATAGTATAACGCATATTTACTTCCCCTCATTATAATATCACTTGAATTATGCTTGAAGCATATTAAATTTTTCAGGGATAACATTATTAGTCATATCATATAAGTTAACTGTAACCGTATTTCAAGTTTCATACATTGTGTGGATAACAAGATACGAACATGCGATTTCATTCACCACAAGATTTAGTATGTTGAGAGTCGTTCATTATCTATTATAACTTTATTTTTCTCATACATTGTCTGGATAACAAGATACGAACATGCGATTTCATTCACCACAAGATTTAGTATGTTGAGATTCGTTCATTATATATTATAACTTTATTTTTCTCATTTTCTCACTTTATCTAGATTTTGGACTACAAGTCCAGAAATTTCATATTTCTATAATAAATTCAAATTTGATAAGATTGCGTCATTTTATTTGACTAATCATGTTTTCGATCGATATGCTTCAACAAATTTATTTTTATATCATTGCAATTCATAATATGAAACGATACATCATATACAAAGGTGTGGTCAACAATATTTTCTTTTCGATTCTATTTTTCTCGTAATGGCATAACTTATTGAGATATATCAATTTTCAACATTTTTAGGTACTTGAACCTCTATGGGGTTTTTTTAATTTGATATGTCTAAATACTCATCAAAAGTATGCGTCTCCTTAGTGAAACCATCTTTGCTAATTGCTCCATTTTTGTTTGGAGATTTTTTGTATTAGAATTGAATACCATACATTTCAGGCGTGCCATAAATATATCAAATATAATGCTAACGAATTGTTCTAAGACATCTATTCGTGTAGGAGCATTTGAAACTAGTGCGTGAGATATTATTGACCTTTTTTGTTAGTAAATGCATCTAAATATATCTTTCGAACTTTTGGTTCAAATTATTTTTTGCGAGAATAATGATGCATTTGTACATTATTTCCAACTTCTTAATTCTTTCCCTTAATATTGAGAAAATTGTTCAATCAAATTGACAATTATTTTCATTGCGTTATAAAATATCACACATTTGGGATAAGGGTTCAAACCATGCATTTATTCTTAGTGTCTTTACTTTTCATCTCAGAGCAATGTTATTGAGTAATTTTAGATATATTTCACTTTCAAAATCATTAGATGAAAAATTTCAGGATATGATCATAAGCTAATTATAATAGGAAAAACTATAATATTTGCATTATGCGTAATAACATTCCCTAAATAGAAATACAAAGTACTTCATTCTCAATTAATTGGAGGCGTTTAACAAACAATAATGTTAAACCATTTATCAACATCCCAATTAATAATTATTAAAAGGTTGAAATTTAGGACCATTAACATTAACAAAACACTGTCTTGATTGTATAACCCGAAAATTAAGCTTACAATTTGAGATTTCAGCAGTAATTTCACAGACTTCAAGTTGTGAATACTCGTGCAATCATCTAATAAATGTATCAAATGTATTAGATACAAATAATATTTCGATGATTAACGTGGTAGGTGACGGGTTCCCATTTATCATTCTAATTAATTTTCAAAAATATAGAAAATTGAGTCTCTATTTTAACTAGCGAAGTTTAATGATCAATTGTCGATAAAAAGAACAAATAATATACAAGAATTCATTGGATTGAAGAATCTTCTGATTTTTCATTGAATGTCTATTTGTATTTTTAATTTTACATCATTATTGATCTAGTGATGTCCAACTGATCATATCAAACAATAAAATCAAATTGAACTTCTAGTTTAATATATGATATAATTCAATGTTTATTTTTAAAAAAAAAATATAATTAAACGTTATATAATCATATAATAATCAATCAAGTAGACATACTAATCAATGTCAATATGACATGAGTTATATTTTTCCTTCATAGACAAACATGAATTCAAAATAATATATTATTCAAAACATGTGCTACTTTGATAACATGTTATCTTTCATTATTGATTCTTCCAGAACAATATATCAATATTTTTTTGAAATATTGAACATTATTATCCATGTTGTTCAAGAGCGATAAATTAATATTCTTCTTAAATATTAATAATATAGAAAATTATTTTTGCTTTAAAAATTACAATCCATTATTGAGTTGTTTAATTTGTATTTCTTCATAAACACAATGAAATATATATTATTTCGGACGTGCGCCACTTCGAGAGTACGTTATATTTTAGTATTGTTTATTCAAGAGTAATAACTCCATACTCTTCTAAAATATTAAAATTTATATAAGGATTTACGTTAGATCGTATTTAATTATACTTTTCAGAACCAATTCAAATCTAACCAGAACATTTATAAATAATAGTGTGCTACTTGAGGAATAACAATATTTTATAACAAAAACTTGATGATTAATTGGACGATAATTAACTAAACAATAAACAAGAAGAAGAAGAAGAAAAAATATTAAGACAAATACACATTTAGCCAACGTTTGGTCCATATTAAATTTTAATATATTTTTCTCTCTTCTTATCAATCACATCTTTCAATTAAATAATATTATACATAAACTCAAAAATACTTCTTACTTTTTAACCACTCATTTTTTCAATACTATTTCAAAATCAGTTTTTTTTTTTTTTTCAAATAATGGACTCAAACAAGGACTCAAAATTAGGTTGCTGAATAATTAAAATTTCTTACCAGATTTACACTCGGAGATGCAATTAAAAATTATTCATGACAGCAATAATTTATGAGAATGAAACGTGCAATGATCAAATCAAATCATAAAGCAAGAGTGATGGCAGAATTGTTTCCAAGTTCACAAAATTGAAGGTTACAGGCACAGAATTGCGTGGGCTGAATTCATTACACGTCGGCAGTTTGTATATATGAAATTCGCTTGTTATCAAATTAATTTGGATGATTTTGCTTGTAAAACATATTAAATTCTAACTAATTAATTTTGATTTTAAGAAAATCATGCTATAACTTGATATAAACTAAAGGCCAAAAAAATAAAAATATTAATAAAGAAATCAATAAGGTCGTATATTTTATTAAGAACCAAAACCTCATATTTACATGAAAGAATTAGGAT
>CAIGRL010261251.1:0-11498 GCA_903798325.1 Fraxinus xanthoxyloides | reverse complement strand
CCACCTCCACTACTACCACCCTCACCATCTTCTCCCCACCCGACACCGCTTTCAAAACTTTCGGCCAGCCCTCCTTCGCCCACCTCCTCCTCCACTTCTCGCCTCTCTCGCTCTCCCCTGCATTCCTCCTCTCCCTCCCGTTTTCTTCGAAAATCCCCACTCTCTCCACCTCCCACCACCTTACAATCACCACTCCTCCTGACTCGAAGAACGTTGAAATCTCTATCAACAATGTGTCGATTTCTGTATCGCCCATTTTCGATGATGGGTCGGTATTAGTTTACGCCATTGACACCTTCTTTGGGTTGAATTTTAGTCTATCAAACACCTCCATAACTGGAAAAATTAACCCAGATCGAGATTTGAAATGCCTCAAATTGGAGAAGCCCTCACGGTTTCAAGAGGCGTCTGAGGCTTTGAAGTCTAGAGGTTACTCGATAATGGCTTCGTTTCTTGACTTACAGTTGATTGGATTTACTGGTAGGTTTCCAGAGAATTTGAAGTTAACTGTTTTTGCGCCTGTAGATGAGGAATTGGTGCAATTCTCTGGGGATTTTCTGAGGTATTCCTCGTTGTTCATGAGGCATTTGGTGCCTTGCAAAGTGGGTTGGAATGAACTTAATCAGATGGGCAATGGGACTGTACTGCCAAACAATGCCGAGGGATTCAGTTTAGAGATTACTAGAAATGAAGATGATGAAGTGTTAATGGTGAACGGAGTTGAAATTACATTCCCAGGCATGCATGACAGTGAGTGGCTGGCGATTCATGGGATCCGTGGATTGATTGCAGAGCCTGAGACTACAGAGGAGGAAACTGAAATGGAGTAGTACTAAGTGACAAAAGTCGAGGAGTCGATTGCTCCAGACGGCGGGAAATTTTAAAGTCCAATTCTCAAAAATAACATTAGTAATGAAAATCTGACATTGATGTTGAGTTTTTTAATCTGTTGTTAATCTGATTTACTGTTTCTAATACTGTAGATTGGTAGTGCTTTGTGTAATGAACATTCAACTGGCAGTTTGAATATATGTTAGCATACATCATTACGGAAATGATTTTCATACTTTCATGTTTTCTATCATGATTTGCTTGATCAAACAGGTAGATTGAGCAATAAATTTGGTGTACATAAATAAGTGGATTTAAAAGTTAAAATGTCAAGCTGATTGCTGATTATTTGCATATAATTGTAATTGTAATCCTCTCTAGGCTTTGAGCTTCTGAATCTATTTGTTCAATAAAACAGAAAGGGCTGGTGATAGAGAGGAGGAACAGATATTGTTTGTAGTAAGTTGCAGAGTTTAATAGTGGATAATGTTTAGGACGGAAAGGAAGCTAAAATCTCGTCCATTGTATTATCTAGTCTTGCATTTATGTGTTAGACGGAATATTCACAGTTAGTGTTATGATTCTATCTGTTTTAGCTTTATTTGGGATTGAATGATGGAAATGTCTAAGCTCGTGGAATGCCTTCTGGAAGTATTAACAGTTGTGTAGAACTGCAAACTCGAGATTTTGTAGTCCATTTGTGAAGCTAGCTGCATAATTGTACATTCACATTTTAGTATGAAAATGTTCAGTTTTAGAATTTAAAATAGGTACTTTTGATTTTTACACTGAAGTAACTTCACCCTTCATAGTAACAACAAAGCCAAGGAAGGTGACATTTCTAGCAAAAAGAAAGGAAGTTCCCTTGTCCTGGATGGCCTGGGGTTGTGTTTTTCCACTCAGGGGTTCAAGGACTAGTGATAGAATGGAAGAACAGTCATTGGTATTGCTAGTAGTAGTTGCACCGTACAATATTAGATAATACTTAGGACGGAAAGGAAGCTAAAATCCCATCTCCTGCACTTACTTTCCAACTTTAATTATCGAACATTCCCTCGTTAGAGTGTTCACAGCTAGTGTTATGAACATCTATTTTATCTGGTAGCCTTATTTGGGATTGAATGATGCTTTATTTTGGATGGGTCAACAATTGTATAGAAATGCAAACTCGAGTTTTTCAAGTCTATTTGTGATCGTTCATTCAAAATCAGTATGGATTTATTTTAGTTTTAGAATTTTATGTAGACGCTTTTGATTTGTACACGGGTTAACTCCACTGTTCATGGTAACAACAAAGCCAAGAAAGGCGACCATTCGTACAATAAGAAACGAAGTTTTCTTTCCTTGTGTTCGTGAACTAACTGAAATATTTCATTTTTTGCCTCTTCATTACTGGTTGTTTTGTAGTTTTTAATTGCTGAAATGAATTCGAGCCCCTGGGCTTGGCAATTGTGTAAACGTGAAGAAACCAACTTTCAAATGAGATCATTGAAATTCGATCTTTACAAATATTCTTGACGCTTTTTATTATAGTTTCCCGACCCATTTATTAGCCACAACATTCTTAGTCTAATGAAACATGCAGAATGTAGGTCTCTTCTTAGACCTCAATTAATTATAAATAAATAAAATGTTCGTTTTAAATTAAAAAGAAAAGTCAATTAACGTCAATTCCTTTTCAAATTATTGCGAATTAATTTGTCGATTAAATAAATGTAATTCGGGAAAGTTTGTAGTGTCTTAAATATAATGAAACTAGAAAAGTATGTAAATGTTCTTTTAGACAAGTAATAAGGTAGAAACGCTTCTAAAAGGTCGGTAAATTGAAAAAATGAGTAGTTGTTTTCAACGAAAAAACTCGTTTTCCGTTTCAGAACATATATTTTAAAATTTGTCGTACGTATTTTAAAATGACAATGAAGTATATAGAAATTGTATAAATAAGAAATATATAAAAATGGGTGATGAATAAATGGGTATTATTTATAAATCTCGCGAAATGTGTGAATTAAAAATAAATTAGCCGAAGATAGGCTGAATTGTACACATCATGCTTATAGCTATTTCACATGAATTTAAAATGCTCGTTTTAAAACAGGAAATGGTCAAAGAATTTACTCAGAGTTGGGTGACAAGTTTTTAGCCCCTGTTTGACAAATATTATTTTTTTCATTCTCATTCTTCTACTAATTTTTAACCAGACATTTTTCAATAAAATAATATTTTTCATCATATCAATAATTTTTCCTTCTCTTTCAATCACATATTCCTCATCACATCACTTCAAAAAAATGCATTCTTTCATTTTAATATGCACCAAACACACTAATGTATAAATTCTTTTTATCACCATTTCTTGATTATCATTTTTCTATAATTATAATTCCGTGCTTTTAGCCCTCGTTTCATCCTATTAATATTCTAGAAAGATAATACGAATTTTCTAATCATTGTGGAATAAGTTTTAAATCGTCCTAGCCTTATTGATTTATAAAGGTTATATTTGTGTTACTAATAAAGGAAAATTTTTCTACATGGTAGGGATGGCAATGGGACGGATATCGGATTGAGATGATTTTATTGACATCCCTACTACAGGGGACTTGATTTGGCCCACTTGGCTCATCACTTCTCGACAAAAGTTCTATTTTTTTACTTTTAACATTTTGTTTCTCCGCTCCCGAATGAGCAGATGCAAGTGGTTCACGCAATAAAATACAGCTCAACTCACCCCCCTGACTCCCCTCCAAGGCGAGCCCAGCTAACTCGGCTCGTTCGTAGGTTGAGTCGAGTGGTACTTCCCTAGGCTTTCTAACAAGCGATTCACATAGGGTCCAAGTGGTCTGAATTGCTTGTCAAATCAAATTACTAGAAATTGATGTAGAATGAATCTACAAACACACTAACAAATAGATTGTACCTTAAGAAAACAAATGTTTTTCTTATTTCATGAACAACCAAAAATCCTACAAGACATTTTAGAGTATTAAATATTAAAAGAACAGATAACCTATTGAGTCAGCAGTCCCTTAATGGGTTGGGTTACAAAGCAAAATAAACAAATACTGAAAATAATGAACTAAGAAACATTAAATGTCGTTTGACTTAACAAACGAATTCGAACGTCCAAAGTCCCTCATACGTCACGACGAAGCGGTGAGTTCAATGAGAATCGTTACGAACTTTCCGGAATCGAATCATGGGCCCAAAATGGACATTGTATGCAAATATTACATCATTTTCTTCGAATGTCGACCATCCAAACGTTCCACATACGCAAGTGTCTGTTCCTCCACGCTAACTTCATCAGAAATTCTTCTAAAATCAACGTAACAAAATATCGGTACCCATGTGTGCCTCCACATCAGAAAAGATTAGGATACCATGTTTTATATGACATACAGGGGAATTCCTCTTATTGATAGAAAACTGCAATTGGTAGCTGCCTAATGTATACTTCTGAACTCAAAGTTATAGCTCAAAAATTTGGAACAAATTTGTTTTTGGCCCTTAAAACTCCAATCTTAATATAAAAACTGAAGAAGCCCCTAATCAGAAGAATTCCCCTGGAAGAATAATGTTCCATCACCAAAAGAAGGCATCCCAACTGAATGGTATAAATTAAATTGATTATGATTATTTAAGTTACAGTTCAAATATCCAAAGATGTTCTATCCATACATTAGATGTCAGCTGCAGGAATTCGACTGTGATTTCCAGTCGTCAAGAAGTCTGTTTATCGACTCGCCAAACTTCTTCTCTTGAGGCCCCGGCTTTAAAACATTCACATCACCCCACTGAGAGCACGGATCCATCAGCCAATACTTTCGGCCGGTACACCATGCCCCGGGGGTGACCCGGTTTCGACCACGCTTGAGAATTTTGCTATCAATCATGTCAAGCACGCGTTCGTCTTTTGCAAACTGCCTGGCAAAAGCAGCTCCACTTTGAACCATCTCCTCATAATTTGAGGTGTTGAGGAAAAGGGGTTCCATCTTAGGGGGGCTATCCCAGGCAACATATCTCAAATCACCATTGACTGTCGTGTTTTTGAATTCAGGTGAATTACAAATAACAGAATGGAAATAGAATTCTTGTGGCAAGACAGCATTAGTAAAATACATTAAAAGGATTCGCGGGAGATTATCCCAGCCTAAAACACAGAATTCAAGGAAGGATCGGCTCAAGATGACCCATGGAGAACCTGCAGGAGAAAAGAATTTCTGACGTGCAACTAAAATCTTAAATGAACAGTAATTAGAAACTATACAAATTATACAGTACAACTGATTTACCAGTGAAAACCTTAAAAGCATCAGGCATTGGCCTCTTCTCTGTCGCGTGAAAGATTTGGGTCCTCCTAGCCAAGTAAGTACCCGGGTCAACTACAATGGGCTCAATTCTTTGCCCCCTGCAATGATGACATTATGCAAATATAATTAGTCAATTTTTTTGGCGAAAACACTGCATAATGGTGACTCTGAAGCAGAAAGGATTTGCCTACTCTTTCCATCCAAGGTCACTAGTGTGATCAATGAAATTCAGGTCTCTCCTAACAGATGAGAACACATGGGACAAATCTGAAAGAAGATTACAGAACATATCAGAATTAGAACAAGTAGACAGGAAGTCAAATGTAACAAAATGAAAAAGAAAACATCATTCTAGATTACATATGGAACAAGTATTACGCACGGTAAATTCATGAAAAAAAAAAAAACATTAAGTATTGTGCTAGCAATGTGAAGGCTAAAGATCTATGCAACAATGACAACGAAACTCGAGGTGACAAGACTAGAAATAAGCACTTCAGCGACCTAAAGATATTTGGTAGCAGCACGCATGGCTTCACTCTTGCCTAAAATTTAAATATGTAATAAAACCCTAGCTGTGAATATAATATATCAGTACTTAAAAGTTCTGTGTCAGGATTTTAGATGTGATATATATAAGTCACCATGAAAATATGTTGAGCTGGAGCCAACAATCAAATTCTTGAAAACACCCCATAGCTGATCTTAAAAGATGAGAAATTTCTCTTTCAGCATCAGGAATTATCTAACTATTCCACACAAAGTACATTGTTTGGTTTGTGTCCGCAGTGCTAGTGTACTTCGGATGAAACAACTTGCTTATATCAGCTGATAAAAATGTTTCAGAAGCTAGCTCATTCATCCTGTTGAAGATTGAATTTAGATATACAAATGAGTCTCTTCTCTAGCAACTTAAGCTTTTAGACAAGATGATGTAACATGATATCTGAGCCAGCAGAGCTACAGGGTCAAAATCTCACTATCGCCTATGTATGAAAAACTGTGCGTGCTTCAGGCCTTTGATGAAAGGTCTGCCCAGCCTGCACGTAAGGGGTTGGGTTGAAGATAAAATTTACATAATAAATGCTACTAAATTTAGCTTTTAGATTAGGTGGTGTAACACATCCCAACCTGCCTCCTTTCTCCTCATTCCTCTGTGAAAAGGGTAAAAAGTTTTACACCCCCACCCCCACCCTTTTGTCATATCTGTCTGAGAAAATTAAGTTTCACATAACTTCTGCACAAAACAAGAAAAATAAAGTCGAGATCATGCCTACAACACACACAAGACACCTGTGCACTGGAAACCGTGGAAATCACATCAAAAGGAGTGCGCCTCAATCAATGAGGTGTTTGCCTAATTGGAATAGTACAATATTTAGCATTTCAAGGCACAGTTGTGAGGTGCACCTCTGTGGTGCCTTTTTAAACCATGGGCGTATAAAGAAAATCATTTAAGCACAAAAGCTAGTGCTAATTCATCAACAGAAGCCTTACATTCTGTAGATCATTGGATATGGATTTGGTTCCACAGTCACGTGACTAAAGTCATTTTTCATTTGTGCAATGCGAATGTAGGAAGGACTAGCACAGAGTTGATCGTTGATTTATAGCTTCAGAAGAAGTTTGGATGAGGTAAGAAAGGATAGCATATTTGGAAATAAATGCATATTCGGAAATAAATGAAATTGTAGCACGCAATACAAACTGATTGTGACTCAAACACCTTCAGCAATAATAAATTATGGATACAAGTTAAAAATCCATGAAAATAGCCAAAAGGAATAAAGCTATATAAGAGAGTATGAAACTAAGCTCTCCAAAAAAGATAGTTGGAAGAGTTAGCTAGAATGAGAGTTTAGTTGCTACATTAATTGATACTATAAATGTCAAACGGTATTGGAAGATTGCCAGAAATGGTTGTGATGTACAATTTTTGGGTGATGGGGATTTGAGTGCACAGTTGTGCTTCAGTCATGCCAAGTGAAAGAATAAAATGATTGTTGGAGCTAAAAGGCCCTTAAATGGAAAATTTAGAGTTTGGCAAAGAAGATCTCGTGTTTTTCATTTATATTGTATGGATGTTTAAAAATTAACTATTTCTGGAACGCAATAGCTTAGTTCCAAAAGTACAAGGATTTGCAAGTTGCAACCATGATTGACGACCAAACACTCATAAACTACAAATTTAAAACCATGGTCGACTGTAGATCATTGATAAACCACACGGATTTAAAACCATGACTGACTATAAATCTTTCTTAAACTACACGAATTTATGACCATGATTGATTATAAACCATTGACAATACAGAGAGATCAAAAATAAGCAAAGCATGTCAAATTGAAGGATACTGATTTGGATTAATTCTAGGCACAATACTTTCCTTGGCAACCTAGCTACCTAAGCATGAGGTAAAAGAAAGAGACGCCACCATCACTAATTAGAAAGGGGAAAAGGAAAACCATTTTTGTTTTTTTTAACTAAACGAATATGGAAACAGTTGCAGAAGAGTATAGTTTATTCTGCAAGCATAAATAGCTGATGAGGGGGCAGGCATCTAGCGAGAGCAAAAATTATAGGATTAAGTTATTTGTACACCTTGATTGACAAATTGATGACGTGGAAGTGTTATTATGGTTGGATTAAATGTGTGCAATGTGAAAGATACGTGAGATTGTCCAAGTGTAAATTCGGTAAGCCGAGGATATACATGTAGCAAGATCGAAATTTGTATAGGCACAAAACTTATTGAAAATAAGATTTGTTATATTGGTAACTCTCCTGCACCTAAAATCTACTCAATTCTTGGGGACAATAATCTTCTCCTCTAACTTTAGATTCTTCGGTTGCATGCACCTGCGGCTATCATCAATTGATCTAGCTGAAATTTGACGAAATAGTAGGATGAAGCTATCATCTTGGTATCAAGATTAATGGACTGAGATTAAAATTTCAGAAAATCAAGTCTACGCTGTCAGACTAGACCCTCTATGTGTGTAACAGCACGTTTGTAAATATAAATAGTGTCAATTTCATCAAAGCATCAATCTTTCCAATCAAAAAGTAACTCATTCTATTATTCATAGCCAAAACCTAAAATCATTGTTCAAGAAGAAGGCAAGAGAAAGATACTGCTATATTAAACATTACCATTTCAAGAATTTAACTGCAAAAACAAATGAAAAGACAAGAAAATTCAAATAGTAAACTATGCATACCATCCTGTGTAACCAACGGATAATCCATAGCACTTAGAGTGACAAACCAATCCCACTTAGCATCCACCTTCAACAAAATTGTGGCCGCCCTCAAAATGGCGGCCATATTCGTGGACCCCATGTAAGTCGCCGGATCGGGCTTCCCTATAACATCCACATTCTCAAAGGTTCGAGCAGCGGGCAGGGACTTAACCATTACACCCAGCTTCAGCCTTTCCTCCTTAGTCCCATCCGCTGAAATGTGCAATAAATACCTATTCCTCGGATGGTACACCGCTAGCAACAATCTGAAAATTCGGTCCCCATCCCCCCGGCCGCCTGAAATATAGTAGGCGAAGGCCGGGGGATGGCCAGGCCCGCGATGCGCCACGGAAGAAAATGGCTTATGTGTGGCATAGTCATAGGAAAAACTGAAGCCCGAAATGGTGGACAGGAATATAAGAATTGAAACAAAGGATGCAGAAAAAAGGGTGAAGAGCCATTTCTTTTCAGCTCCCATTTAGATTCCTGCCTTTGTAGCATGGAATGGATAAAAATGCAGAAAAAATCAAAACTTCACACCAAAAAAAGTTATTTTACACATAAAAATGCAATTGGGTATAAGATTTATAGATCTTCATGAGAGTGCCAGAAAAATCTCTGCTTACTTTGTGGGTTATGGTAATTTGAATTAGATTTTGGGGATTATCCGATTAGGGTTTGACGGGGTGCAAGAATTTGGTTGAAAAGCCAATATGTAAGAAGTGTGAAAATGGAGACCATTGTGTTCTTGTTTTGATTTTGTTTTATTGTTCAGTTACTAAATTGACATTAGATGATGTAACCCAGTTTAACGAAGGCTAATTGTTCCACATTTAGAACAGTACTCGTTTAAATTTTGTAGACTCTCGGAGTAGGAGCGTGTGAAACACGAAAGGGATTTACTTACTCTGTCGGCAGTAGCCTTACACGTGCTAAAAATGAAGGACGTGGGTTTGTGGGTATGAGACTTTTCCCTGCCACATTTTTTCTTACTTTATTTTCAAATACACGTTATTCAAAAAAATAATATTAAACGTCAATTAAAAAAAAAATTATTTTTTAATCACACATTCTCCAAAAATTCACACTTCAAAAATATATCTTTTTTTGTTTTTCAAAATTATATTTCAATAGAGCTCAAACAAGGACTTATTTTTTGTGTTGATTTTAACATAGTGCGGAAAGTGAGGCCTCGTCGGCACGTTTCATCCCATTAGCAAGTTGATTTGAGTTGATTCGTGCACAATGAGCTACAGGCACGAGTCATTCAATGTTTCCATGTAATCAGGGGCGGACCCAACCCAAGCCCAATGCAAGCAGATGTTTGCAATAGGCTTTGGGCCGTCCCGATTTTTTTAATAGCCCAATACAAAATGTGACTAAAAATAAAGAAAGTGGGGCCAATTATTTGGCCCAAACTGTATGATGGAATCCCCTGCAATCCATTACAAAAGCATCCTTGATCAGTTCATCACATTCATCTCTGAATACCCTACATCCATACTTTGGTTCATCTCGTTCTTCTACGACCACCCTATATCCATACTCCATTCACCTACCCCCCTTTTTTGCTGGCAAAGAATTAATATAACAGCCCAAATTTATCTGCGTTAGTGCCAGCCTCTGCAGTGTCCTATGAGAAATACTTGTTGTATTGTGTTGCGCGCACGCGGTGAGAGTGCAGGCGATTTTTTTATAGTCAGAATAAAACACGGCACTTTATGTTGAATGTTAAAGTTTTGGAATACCTTGTTCATGTTTTATATTATTGTATGTTAAAGTTTTACAAAAGCATCCATGCACGTCCTTACTCCGGACTCCCAACAGAGAATTGAAAAAAACTGAATTGAAATCCCCAATTTTCACCAAAACAACAAGGTCACAAATTCATGAAATTGATGAAATTGAAGAAGTGAAGTTGTGGGTATCAATTGAATGAGGTAATTATCGGACATTTTTTTTGTAATTTCTTCTTATACCCGTCGTTTGATTGTATCTCCCTAATTTATCTTCAACTATATAAATTACTAAACCACAGAACCTGGTCCAACAGCGTGCGTTAGTCGGTACTCGGTAGGTGAGTTTTCTATTGGTATTCATTTGGTTATAGTTAAAACTAGTTAGGGTCTGTTTGATAGCTTTAGTTTTCCATGGAAAAGGAAAAGGTGTGGAAACCTTTTCCACATTTAAAAAACTGTTTGATATGTAAATTTTTCCATGGAAAATGTTTTCCCACATTTTTCTAGGTANAGTGAAGTTGTGGGTATCAATTGAATGAGGTAATTATCGGACATTTTTTTTGTAATTTCTTCTTATACCCGTCGTTTGATTGTATCTCCCTAATTTATCTTCAACTATATAAATTACTAAACCACAGAACCTGGTCCAACAGCGTGCGTTAGTCGGTACTCGGTAGGTGAGTTTTCTATTGGTATTCATTTGGTTATAGTTAAAACTAGTTAGGGTCTGTTTGATAGCTTTAGTTTTCCATGGAAAAGGAAAAGGTGTGGAAACCTTTTCCACATTTAAAAAACTGTTTGATATGTAAATTTTTCCATGGAAAATGTTTTCCCACATTTTTCTAGGTACAACCATTTGATGCACATTTGCTTGATTTTGTTTTCCCACCTATTATATGGGAAAGCAATTTTCACCTTTTTTTTATTGTTTTTTTTAGCAATGACAACAAATTCTACCAACCATTGTAAAAAAAAAGTTGACTTTTGTTAACAATTTTCATGCAAAACAAAGCCAAACGAATGGTATTCGGTATGGTTATTTTTTTTCAAATTTTTTTTTATTTTTTATTTTTGACAATTGGAACAAATTCTACACCCAATAGTAGAAAATATTATCACTTTAATGGACAATTTTCATAAAAAAAAGTCAAATGAACTCCAAACTTTCAACATTTTCCATGAAAATTACATCAATCAAACACACTTAATTACAATTCCCTATAAAACATTTTCTAGAAAAATATTTTCCCTGTAAAACATTTTCTTTCCACCCATTTTCCACCCTTGCAATCAAACGGACCCTAAGAATAATTGCTATCAAGCCCGAAATTATATAATACTATGTACCAAACCTGCATTTATTGAATGAATT
>CAIGRL010261213.1:0-12760 GCA_903798325.1 Fraxinus xanthoxyloides | reverse complement strand
GGACATTGAAATTGAATTTTTTTTTTTAATATTTTGGGGAAAAAAAATATTTTGACTTAAAATTTAAATTAATTTCAAATTATAATCCAATTGCTTAAATTAATTTTATGATAAATTTTATTTTTTATTTTTATTTATGTCAACATTTTATATAGTAATTAAAAATCACAAATTCAATATTATAAAACTAAAAATACTTATACTACAATAAAATAAAATAATTGTTTTGTCATTTTTAAAAAATGTTTTGTAAGATGTACCCTCGTACTCGTATTCAAAATTTGGATCCTTTTTAACCGTATCCCCATATCTTAATTTTTAAAATGAGAAGGATTCGACTCCTAGAAATGTACCCTTATCCGACACTCGCACCCGAGTCCGAGCAACATAGGTGTATATGGATGTTGGTGGGTAATTATTTGTTTTGGGCCAGTAAAGTGTTATGGTTTGTGTAAGTGGTTGGTTGGTTAGGATTTGTATTGAAGTGTTCGGGAATGTAGAACAGCAAAAGAAATCAGCTGTACATGAGCATGAGTAGCTTAAGTAACTATCGAACCATTTTTTATTTTTTCTTTTGACACTACTAAAATAGAGGAAAAATTGCTGCTACTGCTCTGACAATTTTTGTGGCTTTGTGTATGATGGTGTTTATATGGCTTGAATGGGTGGTGGGAGGCGGCATTGTATATATGGATTGGATGGATACTGTTGGAAGAATTTTTTTTTTTTAATTGGATTTCAAAGATGTAGGCCAAAGGAAAACTAATTGTTCTGATACCAAGTTGATGCAGGATGCAACAAGTACAATTATAAAAGAAGGGGAAAGGGAATAGAGGAAGAGAAAGGAGGGGCAAAAGAGAGAAGAAGAGGGAGATAGTAGAGAGAAATTGGGGAAGAAATATATTAATTTTTATTCATTCAAAGCTGGTTCTATACAACGCAAAAGACCCCTTTATATGGGGTTTCAAAAGATAAGAAGTACTAGAAAAGGTAGTAAATCAAATACTAACATTTCCTAAAATATGCATTAAATTTGGAAATTGAATAGACACGTCCCTTCTAATTCTCCATCTGATGGACTTCAAGTTTGAGCTTAACAATCGTAACTTGGATAAATGCTGTGAATCCGATAATCCAGTATCTGCAGAGACACTTTTGACTGTGCAATTATCACGAATGTCCCTCCAGAATATAAAAGGGTCATGCCATGGGATTTCTAATGGTACTTCATTGAGTTGCTACGAAGAAACTGTTGTCAAAACTTCTGTAGTTATGCCTTCTAGGTTTTAAGACTTGGTGCTGTTCATCTTATTAAATTATGAGCTTGTAGTCTTGTGGATGCTCTCTTTATTTCTTCTGTTGAACTGGGTTGAAGAGCTTTAAATTGGATCTCGATAGTCTCTATGTTGTTCACACGTAAAATATTTTTGTTGTGTGCTGCAATTTTTTTTCAAATTCAATATGTCAAGTTGAAGTATTTGTCTAGATTGTATGAACTGGCTGTCATCTAGGCGAGATTTTGTTATATGCCACTTGCATATTGAAGACTAATCATTACTTCATCACTTTTTGTTCCATGAGGAGTGACTGAGCTTCTGATCTGAAATGTGCAGATGACTGCACACCGTGCCTTCCAGTTCTGTAAGCAATACAAGCGAACTACAGAATTTAGGCGGTTGTGTGAAATCATCAGGAACCACCTGGCAAATCTTAATAAGTATAGAGACCAGAGAGATAGGCCTGATCTTTCTGCTCCAGAAAGCTTGCAACTGTATCTGGATATCAGATTTGAACAACTGAAAGTTGCCACGGAGCTTGAGCTTTGGCAGGTCTTGTTGGTGGCTGTTTTATGTTGACTCTTGGATAAATGTGGTTTTTGACATAACTTCTGACTTGAACACATTGTTACTATTGCTTTCTTGGTTCTTGCAGGAAGCTTTTCGTTCTATTGAGGATATACATGGATTGATGTGTATGGTTAAGAAAACGCCTAAATCCTCCTTGATGGTTGTTTATTATGCCAAGCTATCCGAAATTTTCTGGATGTCATCAAACCATCTTTATCATGCTTTTGCATGGCTTAAGCTCTTCTCAATTCAGAAAAGTTTTAATAAGAACTTGAGCCAGAAAGATTTGCAGTTAATAGCATCATCTGTTGTTTTAGCCACACTTTCAGTGCCTCCTTATGATAGGTCATATGACGCTTCTCATTTGGAGCTTGAAAATGAGAAAGAGCGAAGTTTGAGGGTAGCCAATATTATTGCATTTGATGTTGAACCCAAAACTGAGAGCAGAGAAGCGGTAAATTAAGTTTTAACTCAATCTATGTTTCCATTTTATCATTTTATTTTATTTTTCATCTGTTAGCTGATGGCTTTTAACCCGTTTCAGCTTTCTCGGACGGTGCTTCTCTCGGACTTGGTAAGTAGGTTTCTGAATTGATTTGTGACTCTTAGAACCTATCCCTCCTTGATTTTATACTTTATCGGCTTTTGTCTTTCTGCATCCTTGAGTTTCAACGAAATGTCTCTTTCTCTCTTTGCCTTTGTCCCCTTCCTGTTGTGAGGACTTCAGTTTTATCTGTGATACAATGGAGACTAGTGTTTCTGTGGTTCATTTGGTATTTTTAATGCTCTTGGTAAGTTCTTTCTTAATTTGGTTTCTTTAAATTTATCTGTAGCTATCCAAAGGTGTAATGACGTGTGTCACTCAGGAAGTGAAAGACCTTTACCATATTCTAGAGCACGAGTTTCTCCCTTTAGATCTGGCATTAAAAGTACAGCCCTTGTTAACAAAAATCTCGAAGCTTGGGGGTAAGCTTACTTCAGCTTCTTCTGTTCCAGAAGTGCAGTTGTCCAAATATGTTCCTTCACTGGAAAAGCTTGCTACTCTGAGGTCGCTGCAGCAGGTTTGTATCACTATCAGATGTTGCGTTGTTCATTGTCCAATGCCTATGTCCTTGACAGTGTCTCATCCTGCCTATTTTTCCGATTTCCGTTTCCAGGTATCACAGGTGTATCAGACAATGAATATTGATAACTTATCTAAGACAATCCCTTTCTTTAATTTCTCTATCATGGAAAAGATTTCCGTGGATGCTGTTAAGCACAACTTTTTAGCCATGAAAGTGGACTATATGAAGGGTGCTGTTTTATTTGGTAATAAGGTAACTTTGAACTTTTTTACTTTGCCACCTTACACTGGCAAATGATGGTTCTTTGATGACATGATCTATTATGAGTTTATATTTAGAGTTGTCAGCTCCATACAAAATTATGTTGCCAGAACATCTACATGATGATGGAATTAGTTGTAAAACTTGAATTTGGTCTTGGCTGGATTTATAATCATTGAAATGATGAAGACGTCTTCGCTATCAGTTGATCTGTATTGGCTTGTAATGTTGTGCTTACTTGGAAGTTGTTTAGTGAGATTTTCGTATGCATTACCTCTGAAAGGCTATTTTTTGGTTAGAATATTAAATTTATGCTTTGCCTTTGGATAAAGGATGCTTCAGTTAATTGTTGGAGAATTGTGAACTTATCTGACAAGATGGACTATTCTACTTGAACTTGGAGTAATAAGAAATAATTTGTTGGCTTGATAAATGCTTGCAAGGTTAACTAAACAGATAATTGCAGAAAAAAATACCATGCCTTTTTGTTGTGCTTTGAATACTGATTTTGCTTGGCATGATTCCTGGACATTTAGCACCTGGTTGGCCCCCATTTTCAAAAATTCATTTTTCCCAAAACTCATTTTCAGCCACACATTTATGGAACCCACACATTTCATCAACTTTTATCAAAATTTACTAGAAATCTATTTTTTTGCTAAACTAACCAGGGGCTTATTTTTGGATTGGCACGTATCTGAACATTTCAGTACTTGCTGAACAATTTTAATGTAAGAGAAATGAAAGAGGACAATTAATTCAGCTGATTTAGTTGTTAACTACGTAGTAGGCCCAATGATTGGGGTTTGTAAGACTGCGTTATTACAATGCTTTTTAAGTTAAGATAGTCTCGACCAGGAAGAGATGTATAGAATTTTGCTTTAGTATGACCCATCCTTCTGCTATTCTGTATGAGAATGCTTGAAAACTTAATTGTCATTCCTTTTCATTTATTAGTTTATCATTTATTATGAAACAAATGAATTATTATGCATGTGGTGATTCTTTTATTTTTAACTGCTTCCATGTCAGAATCTTGAGTCAGAAGGTCTACGGCATCACCTGGCCACTTTTGCAGAATCTCTTAGCAAAGCGAGAATCATGATTCACCCTCCTGTAAGGAGCTCATTGAAATCAGGGGAAACTCTTTCTGATTTAGTGGAGACTGTGGAAAAGGAACACAGGAGACTTCTTGCACGCAAGTCGATAATTGAAAAACGCAAAGAAGAACAAGAACGTCAACTTCTTGAGATGGTATACCCTTTTGATATCTGGAACAGATGATGACTTTTGGTTCACTTTTATACTTATTATTTGAAATTACAAGAAGCATTTATATCATTATCCTGAAAATCTCAAGGAACGAGAGGAGGAGGCAAAGAGGCTGAAACTACAGAAAATAACTGAAGAAGTAGAACAGAGAAGGCTTGCCTCTGAGTTTGAGCAAATGAAGAATAAAAGAATTCTTAGGGAAATAGAGGAACGTGAACTTCAAGAAACCGAAGCTTTGCTGCTGGAAACTGAAAAACGTAGCAAGAGGAAAGGGAAGAGGCCAGTTCTGGAGGGAGTGCGTTAGGAACCAATTGTTATTTCCTTCTTACTGGTATTTCAACAGAGAAAATTTTATAACACATCTTATTTCTAATCCAGGAAAAGATAACTAAGCAGTCTTTGATGGAGCTGGCCCTGAGTGAGCAACTCAAGGACAGGCAAGAAATGGAGAAAAAATTACAGAAGCTTGTGAAAACAATGGATTTCTTGGAGAGGGCAAAAAGAGAAGAGGCTGCTCCTCTTATTGAAACTGATTATCAACGGCGTCTAGCAGAAGAGGAAGCTCTTCATGAACGTGAACACCAGGTATGCATTATAGTTTCTTATAGTCCTCAATAGTTTCTTTTTACCCAGGCAGACATCTACTGTACCTTTCTTCCATGTTTTTGTCTTAAATTGATGTGGAAGTGTAGTATTTTATTTATATAATTAGCATCTCTGGATTATTATTATAATATGTTGATCTTGCTGTTTATTATATATGTACAGCAAGAGGTTGAGTCAAGCAGACAACGACATGCTGGAGACCTTGAGGAAAAAAAGAGGCTCGGTCGGATGTTTGAGCGCAAGGTTTCACCATTATTTGTTTATTACTTGATTTATGTGATAGTGAGATTGCTGGTATTCTAGCTGCTAACTTGTCAAGATTTTTGTCTAATGTGAGAAAACAGCATCGTTCAGCCTGTGAGGCTGTGTAAGGTGCTCGTGGCGGAGGATTATAACCTGGTCTAGTCTAACTTGAATCCAACCAGAGATCAAATAGAATTCTGAAGTTGGAAAATCTTGCTTTACGTTAAGTTGAATTTGGGGCTGGCCAAATTTGATTTCAGAATTGAGTGAAAAATATTTTTAGCGGAAAAATGTTTTAAACCACAAAGTGAGCATTATGTATAAAATAGTTGAAAAATTCGTCAACTAAGAGATTCATCTTATTAGGCCATCTCAAGCACTGCGCCAAACTTTGCACCATTTTGCACCAAATCTTGCACCAAACTAAAATTCATCTCCAACCATTACACCAAAATTTACACCAAATGAACATTGTTTAATCATTTTCTTCTCTTTTTTTATTCTTAGTAATTTATTAATTAGGAATATTATTTATTTTAGAAATATATAAGGGGGCAAATTGGATTTTGCACCTCTTTGATGTTTTGGTGTGAATAGTGTTGCACTGGGGGCAAATTGAATTTTGCACCATTTTGGTGTTTTGGTGCAAAAATGAATAGTTAAATGGTGTTTTAGTGTAAACTATTCATTTTTGCACCAAAACACCAAAATTGTGCAAAATTTGGTGCCACATTGGAGCACTTTTGCACCATTTTGGTGTTTTGGCGCTCACATTGGAGATGGTCTCAGCATGGGCAGTTTTAAAATGTTCCCTCCAAGTGATCCTGACCTAAATCCTTATTAGTTTTAAGGCAACCTCAAATCAATAATTAGTCTGGGAGGTTTTCTTTGAGATTACTATCTACTGACTGACATTCAATTGGTTTGTTGCACTTGGGTGGTCTAACTGTTGTAAAAATTCCAATTTTTTTCTTTACACTTGATTTATACACAAGCTGCTATGGAAATTATGCATACTTGAAACTTGACATAAAGAATCTGAAGTACACATTGTACAGTGACAACTGACAATCTACCTTGAAGATTTAGAAAAGATCTTGATAAATTTTTTGTATTTGGGAATTGAATCCCACTATTTTTATTTATGGAATCGTACTTGTTTTTTGCTAATTGGTAACTTACATTTCATATGTATTTCCTTTTCATTTTTAATGCACACTGGCACTATATAAAATAAAATTGCATTTAGATTTTACCTGTTAACTTCTTAGTACAGTTCGTTTTGCACAGTAGCATTCTTCAGTAAGTCTTAGTTAACTTCTTGAACCTATTTGTACAGAATTTGTTCCAAGAGAGAGTGGTTAGTCGTAGGGAGACTGAGTTTGACAGACTTGGGACAGAGAGAGAGGAGCGAATCAACCAAATTATCCAGTCAAGGAAACAGGAAAGAGAGGCTAAGAGGAAATTTATATATTACCTGAGATGTGAAGAGGAGAGACAAATAAGATTGCGTGAAGAGGATGAAGCAAGGAAGCGTGAAGGTACATTTTCCTATTTGAATTCTAAATACAATTGTAGGGATTTGATTTTGGTTAATAGCATGCCTAATCAGATTTACTGAAATGTGCTGTAGACTGAAATGCTGCTCTATAAATTTTGTTGCATGATGTGACATTCTTCTACCCCATCTAAGCCTGGATGTTTATTACATTCATTATTTTTTCGTATTAATATTTTTGATATGCAGGATTCTCTTTCATGAGAATGTCACCATCACATCTCCTAAAAGCAACAATTTCCAAAGCTGTCAAACGGGCTTAAACAATACAGATATACATTCTTATGGTCTCCGAACATATAAGCCCCTTAGTTAGTCGTTACCTAGGACCTATAATTTACTCGTCCTTTTTTTTCTTTTTGGTTGTTTTTTGATTATTTCAGGATATACTTTCTGCACTAATGCTTCCGATTATTCTCTGCCCATGGTTTAACTTCCTTTCCATCAAATAAATAGATTTTTCTGACGAAGTATCCATGCTTCTTTTTCCTGCACTCCTTCACTTGTCCAAGATATATAGTGGTTTTGGAGTTTGCGCCCTATGTTGGAGCCCATGGTCCAAAATTATGATATTTCAAGGATTGAACAGTTTATGGTATTTTGACTTGGTCGTATTTTGAGTACGCAAGAATACATATCCTGATGACCTTTGCATGTATTTTGCATTAATGATGTATAATGTAACATTTGCTTCTGTACGATTGGATTTTGCAGAGATGGAGAGGCGGAAGAGAGAGGAAGCTGAGCGTAAAGCCAAGTTGGATGAGATTGCTGAAAAGCAGAGGCAACGTGAGAGGGAACTGGAGGAGAAAGAAAGCCAGAGGAGAGAGGAGCTTTTGGGGAGATCAAGTACCCGGCCTTCAAGGGTTGCCGATCTGCTTGCCATGCCACGTCCAGTGGAGGCAGCGCCCACTGCTACTGCTCCACCTGCAGCTGCACCAACTCCAGGTAAGTACGTGCTCAGGTTCAAACGTACGTCAACAGAAGGTGGTGGGGCCCAGGCCCAGCCTGCTGAAAGTGATCGGTGGGTCAGTGGTAGTGGTAGCAGGATGGACGATCGTCTATCTCAACCCAGTGACAGGTGGCGCGATGATAGTAGAACTTCCTTTGGTGGAGGTCCCCCAAAGTCAACCTCCACTTGGTCATCGTCCAGGACTCGTGATCGTTGATTCTGATGTATTATTGATCTGGAAGATTTTGGCTGCTGCAGTGTTGATGAAATATATATAGAGGCATTTTCTTTCGCTATCATCCGTGATTTTGCCTAGTCCGGGAATGGTTCTTTTACGATTAAATGTTTGAATTATCTTTAAAATTTTGATGAATCTTGGAATGTTGAGAGATTTAAATTTCTCTACCGTTTCCCTATGGATATTGAACTATTTGCAGTCATTTGCCATTGTTAATCGTTAGTATATTGTCTACAGAAAATAATAATTCTTTGCTTTGCCCAGTCCAGTCCCATGATTATTCGTTCCTCTGATATCGACCGATATAACTTTAGAATGTTTTATGGTAGAAATTGCTGTTATTATTATTATTATTATTCATTCCCAACAATCTCAGACTCTCAAACCACAGGAACCTAATTGAAGTTGAATTAAAGATAATTATAATTGACAATGTCATCATACATTTGTACTCTTATCCAACAGAACTTAATATTTGAGAAATGGTTGTGTTACATGTACATAATAATTTATTTGGAGCATTTTAAATTAAAAATTCATTTATTATATTTTCTTTCAATAAGTTCGTAGGTTTTGGGAGTTGGGAAAGTAAAGAGGTTGGAAGTTTGGAAAATGAAAGGTGAAAAGGTTCACGTGTTTATGACACCTCTTTATTTTGAGTGGCTATTTTAGCCTATAAATAAGACCATTCCTTGCCCATTCATCATTGCCACAATAATCACGATTCTTTTAGTTTTTCTCCTTATATTTTCACTCATTTTTTTGAGAGATTATTGAGTAAAGAGGAGTGTTTCTTTTAGTGGAGTTTTGAGCTCAACTACTTATATAGAGTTCGTTTGAGTTATACGATGAATAGTCGGGCTGTTGTATCCTGGAAGGGACAAGTCGTAGAAAAGTTTCCGTCCACTGTGTTATAGGCTTTGCCAATCGCAGATGGCTTGAAGCCCCTTAATGAGAGAGAGATATTCGTGTCTCAGTCCGTCTGATTTCGTTATTTTTCAATTCATTTTGTAACTACATTTTTTGTTATTGAAAGTTACCAGCAATTTTAAAGAGAATAAAACAAAATGGAGTTAGCACCTGAGAATCATGTTGACAACTTCGGATATCTCAACAAGCACTTTCGTTTTAAGGGGCTCATTTTAATCGGTGGAAGAGCATAGTTCTATTTTACTTCAGTCTTCTACATCCTTATTGACAAGAATCCAAACAAGGTCTCTACCGACAATATGAACGAAGAGGAACTTCAAGCTTATCAAGGGAATGTAGAAAAATATAATAGAGATGAGTATAATCATCAGAGTTATATCTTGAATTGCCTTGCGGATAATTTTTATGATTATTACAAAACTACTCGCTCCTCTACAAAGAAAATGCTTTATAGAATAAATATGACACTGAGGAAGCTAGTGCGAAGAAATACTCTGCATGTCGCTTCTTTCGCTATCAAACGGTGGATGAAAAATCTGTGGTTAGAACTAGTGCAAGATTTTTAAATGATTGTTGCAGAGGTTAGATCTAAAGGCATCAAAATTGAGAGTAATCTTGTTGTTGCTACAATCATTGACAAACTACCGCCATCATGGAGAGAGTTCCAAAAATCAATGTGCTATAAGCAGAAAGGGATGTCCCTGGAGAACTTGATCACTCGCATCCGAGTAGAGGAGGAAGCTAGAGGCCAAGATGCACTGATGACACAAGAAAGCAATGGACATTCTTGAACAAAGGCAAATTTAATTGTCGCAAATAATCACTTGCCCAATAATCGATTTTCTAAAAATAGTCAGTTGAAGCCAAGAAAGAAAAATACGAAAATTTATAGTAAACTTCACAGTCATGGAAACCCCGAATCAGAACAAAGGCCCTCCTTCTCAAAATCAAATTTATAATGCATATTTTTCCTATTTGGCAAAAGTAGGCATATTGCTTGAAATTGCAGATTTCGAAATCAACAGCCTTTTCCTCAAGCTAATGTAACTGAAGAGCCACTTGTGACAATGATTACAGACATGGTACAATATGTTGAAGGATGGTGAGCAGATTCTGGTGCCACAGGCATGCCTACTATGATAAAGTTTGGTTCAAGAATTATACTCCATTCGGGGAAGAGAAAACCTTCATGCTTGATGATTCTAGCAAAACCAAGATGGTTGGGAGTGGTGAGGTTGAATTGAAATTCACATTGGGACGTGTGCTAACTTTGAAAAATGTTTTACATGCACTATAAATGAGGAATAATTTGATGTTAAGTTTTCTTCTTAATAAAGTTGGCTTTAGACAGTTTATGAATCTGATCAGTATGTGATTACCAAAAAGGGTTTATTTGTGGGTAAGGTTTATGATTGTGATGGATTATTCAAATTGAATATTGAGTAATAAAACAAAATCTACTTTTGTTTACACGATTTCTTCTGTAAATTTTTGGCATACTCGTTTATGTCATATAAATATTAAATAGTATATAAGTGGAAATCATGAGTAGTTTAGGATTACTCCCAAGACTGAAAAATGATTTCAAATAATGTGAAATTTGTAGTCAAGCAAAAATTACAAAGAAGCCTTATATAAGTGTTAAAAAAATACCGAATTATTAGAATTAATTCATATTGATCTTTGTGAATTTGAAGAATTTTAAATTGTGGAGGAAACATATATTTTATCACTTTTATTGATGATTTCCCAAAATATACTTATATTTATTTATTGAAAAATAAAAGTGATGCTTTTTATAAATTCAAAGTTTTCCTCTAAGAAGTTGAAAATCAATTCGGTAGAAAAATCAAAAGACTTAGAAGTGACAAGATGTCGAGAGTATGATTCTATTACTTTTAATTCTTTTATTCAGTCTTTGAGAATAATTCATGTGAATACTCTACCATAATCACATGCATCTAACGGTGTAACTAAAAGAAAAAATAAAACTTTGATTGATTTGACGTATACCATGCTTATTGAGTCAGGTGCTTTTTTAAACCTTTGAGGTGAAACAATTTTAACTGCAAGTTATGTGTTGAATAGGGTGCCACACAAGAAAACAAAAATCACACGTTTTTGAGCCGTGGAAAAGGTATAGGCTAAACTTGGGATTTTTAAGGGTTTGGGGGGCTATTTAGCTTTTGTAAGGCTAACATATCCTAAAATATCAAAATTGGGTGTTAGAACTACCACTTGTGTTTTTCTTGGATATGCAATAAATAGTATAGCCTACAGATTTTTAGATATTCGAAATAATATTATTTTTGAGTCAGGTGATGCCATTTTTCACGAAAGTAAATTTCCATTCAAAACCAAAAATAGTGGGGATGAAGAATTAAGACAAAATATTTTATCACAACCAAGTTCTTCTACTCCTTTATCAAACCAATAACATTTCCAAATTGAACCTAGGAGTAAAAGAGCTGGAGTTGAAAAAGATATTGGCCTTGACTACTATGTTTTCAATATTGAAGAGATTCCACTTTCTCTACAAAAAGCTTTTACTTCACCTGATGTAATTTGGAAATGTGTTGTAAATGATGAGATATATTCTCTAATTTTCAACAACACTTGAAAATTGGTAGAACTATCATCGAGTTGTACAACTATTGGTTGTAAATGGGTCTTAGAAAGAAATATAAACTGAATGGCACAGTTGATAAATTTAAGGCTAGATCTTTTGTAAAAGGATTTAAACAAAAAGCCAACCTTGATTTTTTCCATACTTTTTCTCCGGTACCTAGAGTCACATCCATTAGATTGTTGATTGCAGTGGCTATAATTTATAATCTTAAAATTCATCAAATGGATGTAAAAATTGCCTTTTTGAATGGAGATCTATATGAGAAAATTTATATGAATCAACTCGAAGCCTTTGTAGAGCCTGGACAGGAAAGCAAAGTGTGTAAGTTGAATAAATCCCTATATGGCTTAAAATCGACACCTAAGCAATGGTATGAAAGTTTGATTCCTACATTTTAAGCGCAACGAGTGTGATAAGTGCATATATTACAAATCTTCTGAAAATTCACATGTCATTGTTAGTCTCTATGTGGATGATTTGTTGATATTTGGTCCAAATTTGCATGTTATAAATGAGGCAAAAAGCATGCTTTGTAACCATTTTGATATGAAAGATTTTGGTGGGGCTAATTTCATTTTGGGTATGAAAATCACAAAAAACAGGCGATGACATTTTTCTTGATCAATCACATTATGTTGACAGAATGTTGAAAAAAAATATAATTATTATGATAACAAGCATGTCGCTACTCCTTTTGATTCTAGAGTTCACTTATTTCTTGTGAATAATGAAAACGACGTGATTAATCAAAAGGAATACGCTGGCATAATTGGAAGCTTGTGTTATGCAACTAATTGTACTAGACATGACATTGCATATGCAGTAGGAATACTTAGCAGATTTACTAGCAAGCCAGGAAGAGATCATTGGCATGCCATAGAATGTCTAATGAAATATTTATTTGGTACAAAAATATATAGCTTGTTTTATAAAAAAACATCTTCTTGTACTTGAAGTATTTAGGGTCCGTTTGATTGCAAGGGTGGAAAATGGGTGGAAAGAAAATGTTTTCCAGGGAAAAGATTTTCCTATAAATTATTTTTCTGGGAATTGTAGTTAAGTATGTTTGATTGGTATAATTTTCCACCCGGAAAATTTTTAAAAGTTTGGATTTTTTGTTCACGTTTGACTTTATTTTACATAAAAATTGTCCATTA
>CAIGRL010261193.1:0-17891 GCA_903798325.1 Fraxinus xanthoxyloides | reverse complement strand
CCACACTTACAGAAGTGGGACAGAGGCCCCACATATCACACACAAAGAGGGGCGGCAAAAAATTTGAACCATTTTTTAATCGGTTGGGTCCCAAAGGTGGGAGTCGATAAGAGGCATGTGAATCGAACCTCTGAAGACGTGGCTTAATCTAGGTAAAATATGCACTCCACACCCGCACAAATTGAGGAAAATAAGGCCCGTTCTTTTTACCATTTTCAAGTTGTTTTCTGTTTTTGATTTTTCAAAACAGTGAAAACGCGTTCTCTTTCCTATTTTCGAAAACGAGCTAAAAATTTACAAAGAAAACACAAAACGACAAATTTGTTGTTTTGAGTATTTTTAGTTATAATCAAGCCAAAATTTTCAAAATGAATTTTTCAAACTAATAAAAAGAACACATTTTCAACAATTTCAAATGGACACTCAAAACACAAAACCCAAAATGAATTAAAAACTCAAAACACAAAGAGAACAATACTAACATTTGCACTTTCTGACTTTCTTTTGATATTTGTTTATAATTCCAGAACTTATTTTTTCTCATTTGCTTGCTCAATTTCTACTACTACCCCGCACCCGCCAGCCCTATCCCTCCACCTCCCTGCACCGCCACCGTAATTTTTCATTTGAAAAGTCCTCTTTCCTTTCCTCGCTTCCTTGCCATTGACGAGCAAAGGTTTAACATCGGACACTGGTAAAAGAATACTTGGAACTGCAAGAGGTTTGATATTTTTTTTTTTTTTTATGTGTTAATTATTCTACTATGGCTACTTCACTTGTGACTTTCGAGATGATTCTTATGGTGTAATTAGTGGTTTTCATCTATCTGATGTTCCCAGTTCTATTTTCGTATTGGGTTTTTCTTTTTTCTCAATTGCTATTGCCAGCAAGAAATTTTTGTTAATATACAGGGTTCATATTTTGGTAATGTTATTTCTTTTGTGAAAAGCAATATGAAATTTATGCTCGAATCCGGTGTTTTTGTGAACCGAAAAACTTGCCTTTTATTTTATCTGGAACTTGTTTATCTGAAGTTTGGAGAATTTGAGAATTTCAGTGATGACACTAACTTGGCTCAGGTGCAACCCCAGCCCCAATGCAACACTCCACACCAACCAGCAGCACCACTGCATAATCCCTTCCCCACCCCTCAACTTTGGTAAAAATAGGAACATAAGAGAGTCGATTTCAACTTAATCAAGTCTATGTTCACCATATTGATGTGGGGTTTGACTTCTATACAACGTTCTAGTTTTTTTATTACGTTCTATATATTTTTGCTACAAAATTGATGAACAATTGTTTCCTGCCTTAGGGGAAAAAGTTATCTCGTCAAATTGTTTCTTGCTTTGTTCTTCTCTTGATGGATTTCAGCTTGGGTGTTAATTGCAGTATTCAGAACATAACTGCTCAACTCAGTTTATCAATTTGTAATTTCAAATTTCAGATTCCGGAATTTGGTTTCTCTTGGGGGAGAAGGAAAACTCTACAGGACATTATCAAGATAAATGCTTCAACAGTTTCCAGCAGCAGTTTTCGCTTCATGGAGTCCTTCAATTAAGGGTAGGAACAATAAATTTCCTTCTGTTAATTTTATGCTACTGACTACCCATGGTCATATGCCTATAATAATATAATTGAATGACTTTTTTCCAGCCAACACATGCATCTATCGTATTCTTTGAATATCTCAACAGAAAATATAAAAGGACATACATATTGGGAACAATACTTTGTTTGTTTGTGTTGTATGCATTATGGTGCTTGAGATGATGATAGCAACACAATAACTCAGTATCAGCCTGTGTGTCCATTTTAATTTCCAGTGAACTTAAATATAAAGTAACATTCTACTCCAGGTTGTTTGATGCTTTTATCTTTCTTTTCAGGTGCTTTTCTTGGCACCATAGAGTTTAAGATGCACCAGCTACCGGTTTCAATGTCGTATTTTAATGGGTTAAAGGTATATTTCACTATTTTCCTTTCTTTTGCCCACCTCATCATATTTATGTTTCTTCATTTTTATATATTTTCTTTGGTGAAAACAAGCTACATAGCAGATATGAGTATAATAGAATCATATGTATAATCTCCCTCTTCTGGATTTTGAGATGGAGAGACAATTGTTGTCAAATAGGACATTCAGTTAATAGGAGGCTCTCAAAATTACTACTTTCTAAATCAAAGGGTATCTATAGTTGTATTGCTTTCATATTTAAGTCCATAAAGCCCTAGATTAGGATCCTTTCGATGCATTCTCTATTCATCATGTTTCTAGCACTAGCACCATCAGCCTCTGGGTTTGATGTGCGCGAATGAGTCTTTTGCAAGTGAACAAGGAAATTGACAATAGGTTCTTTTGACAAAATCCCTTCTCATTTGTTTTACAAGAGAATTTTAGCTCTACCTTGTCTGAGGTTGCCCTTTTATTCCCTTTCTTGAATCTGAATTAGATACTTGCATTTAGTTTCTTGTATCTGAATTAAATACTTACATGCAGTTTTCATATATACTCAATTTTTTTCTCTAACTAACTTCGAACCATGTGGTAAGTGTTCATGCTCTGAAGTCTTGGCCTTACCTTGACTTAAAATGCCTAGAAATATACTTTTTGATGCTGTTTTTATGTTTTAAGGGTAGTTGCTATGGAGGTTGACAATTTGGATTTCAATTGCAGTTTGGCCATTTATATGAGGATGCCTGCACCACAACAGGTAGACCAAGGACCTTATTTTGCGCTGATAGGAGACAAGCTCGAGGAGGTTACAACAAGAAGAAACATGATGCGGTACCTCAAAATATAGATCTTCCTCCAATACTGCCCAAGAAAAAGAAGAAGCCCTATCCCATACCTCTAAAGAAGATTCAGGAGGCTGCCAGAGCTGATAAGAAGCTTGCGGAAAAGGGAATAGAGAAGCATCTTGAGCCTCCAAAAAATGGACTTCTTGTACCTGATCTTATTCCGGTTGCTTATGAAGTACTTGATGCTTGGAAAATTTTAATTAGAGGACTTGCGCAGCTCTTGCACGTTATTCCCATCCACGCTTGTAGGTAACTCATAAAGTAGAAGAGGAGTTTTCTTTACTTGTACAGCTTTTCTCATTTTGTGGTCATTTATTGATCAATAGTAGATGTATCGGGCAACGGGAAGTAATTATCTAGTGCTTTTTTATTTTATTTATTTATTTTTTTGCAGTGAGTGCTCTGAAATCCACATTGCCGAAAGTGGACATGACATTCGAGATTGTTCTGGCCCAACCAGTGGAAGCCGCAGAAGTCTTCACTCATGGGTGAAGGGTTCTATTAATGATGTACTTATCCCCATTGAGTCATATCATATGTACGATCCATTTGGTCGGCGCATTAAGCACGACACTCGGTTTAAATATGAGAGAATTCCTGCAATTGTTGAACTCTGCATCCAAGCCGGCGTTGAGTTACTAGAATATCCATCAAGGAGGAGGACAGAACCCATTCGAATGATTGGGAAGAAAATAATTGATATAGGTGGAATTGTCGAGGAACCTGGACCTCACAGCTTTGGTAATTCAGGGTCTTCAATTGTGGACCTCGACACTCATCGAGCTCTAGAGCGCTTTCTTCCACCGGTAGAGTCAGAGGTGCCTACAATTGCACAGGAGACTATCAACGCATACGAGAAAGTCAAATGGGGCTTGCGGAAGTTAATGAAGAAGTACACAGTGAAGGCATGTGGATACTGCTCAGAGGTTCACGTGGGTCCCAGGGGCCACAATGCTAAGCTTTGTGGTGAATTTAAGCACCAATGGAGAGATGGAAAGCATGGATGGCAAGATGCCACAGTCGATGAAGTGTTCCCCCCGAATTACGTATGGCATGTTGAAGATCCAAAAGGGCCTCCACTGAAAAGCGCACTCAAGAGGTTCTATGGAAAGGCTCCAGCCGTTGTTGAATTGTGTATGCAGGCGGGTGCTCGGATACCTTACAAGTACAAGCCAATGATGAGGCTTGACATTGTGGTGCCAGAAAGTGATGAAGCTCGCTTAATTGCATAACAAGATTTCTCACAAACACCCGTCCTTTAAGATTCCAAGTGTGAAGTCCAGGCGAAACGTTGGTTGCCTAGTTTTTCTGTCGGATTACCTTTTTTGCCTGATCTGAGTCGCGATGATGAATCTTGTCGATAACACAGGACTTGTTGGATTCTACATAATCATTAATTAGAGGTGGAGGAGTTTGTACATTTTGATTAGAAAGAAATGTATTTTTTTTAGTTAGCATTCAAAATATCCTTTTGACTGATATATGGCTTGTATTAGTGATTTGAATTATTCACGTATACATTAAGATTTACATTCACAATGTTTAAGTGACATTTCATGCACACCAAGGTGTACATCTAGCAAAACCCGATAGATTTTTCTCTTAATTGTTGGTGATTTTTTTTCATTTGAGTTTATTGTACTGATTGTCACTGAAGTTCATAAACGTTTCAAGTTGGTTACTTAAATATTCTAATCAACTTAGTCACTGAAATTTATAATGATTTCACCATTAGTCAATTGATTATTAAAAAAATTCACACTGCCGCATTAGATTATATGTTCAATTTTTCTAACAGAGTGACCACTATTGAGATTGTTATAAACTTCAGGGGCCAACCTGAAATCATACCCAAACTTGAGTAACTATAGGTAAAATAACTCGTTCGTATCATATGAATATTTCCATGATTATAGCAGATTGAAGCCCAAGAAAATTGCGTAGTTTGGGTACAAATAGCATTATTCTTTTATTATTACCCGAACAAAAGCAAAAACCCTCTTGGAAGTTAAAGAGGGGAGAAGAAAATGAAGGGAGTCAGCATGATACTGCGTCGTTTAACGCGCAGCGGTAGAACCCCGTTGCTGGCTGCTGGGTCATCTTCGATTGGCGAAAACCTACTGCTCTCCTCCGCAGCCACCGTTTCGTACTTCACTCTCGCCGATGTTCAGCCCAACCATCTATTCACTTCCCAAATTGCCCTTACTCCCAATCCAAATTTACAATCGTTCCATGTTTATAGTCATTCCCGAAGCTTCTCCTCTTCAGCTTCCTCAGGTCTCTTCCTTTCTATATGTGTGCGTTTATGAGTGTAAATTGAGTTATTTAATACTGTAAAAGATTGACAAATTGATATTATTTGTGTGTACAAGTATGATGAATATTTGGGCAATGATACATAACTGAATTTGGTAAAGCTCTGTAAAGAAAATCTGATTTTAGTTCTTCATTTGTGAACGTTAGTTTGTGAAACTAGAAAAGTAGTGTGATTTAGGTTCAATAAATTCATGCTAAATGTCTCCCACAACCCAATAATAATAAAAAAAATGGAACAGAGAAAAGCTGCTGATAATATGTCTGAAATGAAATTATAAAACGAATTTATGTAATCATGCCAACTTATTGTATCTTGTTAAAATATATAAATGTATTGACATGGCATCTCTAAATCAGTATTAACAATCAATTTTGTGGAAAATTTTGAAACAATTTCCCATTGGTTCTACTCATTTAGCCAAAGGGAGGCCCTAATGATGAGTGAACTCATTGTGGGTGAAGCTCCATTAAATTGAAAATTTACGGTTGGGATGCTAATCACATCTATATTTAACGCAAGAGTAAGGTTCTTAAATGTTTGTTTTCTACACTATGTCATGCTAGGGCCAATTTTTTTGGGAACGGTAGTTGGTGACTTTCATTTATGTGTTTTGTTACTTGTAAATAAAAAAAATGTACATAATGGATTATATGATATGATGTAGAGTTAAAAGATTTGATGAAAAAGTTGTTTGTGTTTTAAACTGGCAAATTGTAGAGTGTCATGTGATATTATGTAATCTATTACGTAAATCTTGATGTACTTGTAGAAAAATCCTTCATATATTTATGTTGAAATGAAGAAAATAATGTGCTGACTGGTGAGGACTTGGAAATAGATTGGTTGATGAGAAATTCGTGTTGGTTTGTGGAAGTTCATTTTTTAACTTGTGCATTACTAAGTATCATGAAAAGGGATGCAAAATTGTTAATAAATCATCGGCTGAAAATCCGAAATTCTTACATTTGATCATGATCTTAGTCGTTATGAAGTGAAAACTGAATGATTGATAATATTGATTAAATTGCTTTGGTTGGTCACTCACAAGTGCAATAGATATATGATTTTAGATAAGTCCTGGATGATAGTGATTGTATTACTCGAACTAGAAGATTAATCATTTATTGTTGAGCACCAATTCTCTATTGTCATGTAACTTTGATATTCAGAAAGATTAGCACTTTTTGCACTTTCAACTACAGATCCGAGCAATATCGTGATGATTGAGTCTGAGGAGCAGTTTAATGATTCACTTCGGAAAGTTCAAGGTACAAATGTATTACATGTACTCTTTACTTTTATTAACTGGTATTAGCCTGTAATTTACTGGTAGATTTTGCATAATTTCACTGCTTACTGTAGTTGAAATTTTGGTGTCAGATGAATCGTTGCCAGCAATATTTTACTTTACAGCTGTTTGGTGTGGACCCTGTAAGTTCAGTATCACGTCTTCTGGCTTGTATCCTAATCTCATTTTGAGGCATGAAGTAGGAATTGATTAATAACCTTTTTTTTCTTGAATTGACAATGTTCTTGATACTTTTCAGGCAGGTTGTTATCTCCTATCATTGGACAATTGAGTGAGAAATACCCTCATGTCACCACATATAAAATCGACATAGATAAGGTAAATAAAACTTTCGGATTCGATTGGTTCCTTTCCAAGTCTTTTGAGTAGTGTGTCTGAGAATTGGCCTACTTCCCTTGGTAACTATAAACTGCTGAAAATATGCAGGAAGGGCTTGGAAATGCTTTAAGCAAGTTGAATATCCATTCCGTGGTAAAGCTACTTTCTTGTTGTTATGTTTGAGTATTATACATGCATGTCGACACTCAGCCCCTTCATATTGTGTAAGGCCAGAAACCCATTTTCTTTCCTTCCCTCTGCCCTCCTGTGGATATAAAACCCATTATTGTAACTCTAATACGTCAATAAGTCGAGGGGGAACCATAAGAAGAATAAATTAAGAGAATGGTGATATAGGCTGTCGAGATGTGACCTAAGAAAACTCTACTAACCTGGAAATGGGAGAGTTAGATCAAAATTAATTTAGCCGCAACAGATTTGATTTCGTTGGATCTTGCTCTAGATGTAGGATGTATCCAATATTAAAGGATCTTTATCTAGATTTAGTGATGTATCAGAAGTAGGGGCAACATAATGATTTAGATAGCCCGCCACAAGTTTATTACACATAAGTAACTTGCTTCTGTTTTGTTAGATTAAAGTTCTGTAGGTGTACTAATTTGAAGTATAAATCTTATCTTATGACTCAAGAAGTGAAAACGAGGGGATTTATTGTGTTGGAAGGCAATTCAGAAGAATCATTTGTAATTTGAATGCAAGAGTTTAGGCTGTAATATATGAAATGCCGTGGCAAAATTAAGAGCAAGTGTTCTTCTTGATGCACGCGTCTCACACGACTAACGATGTTTCACTATTGTGTTTTCCTTGGATGCAGCCTACTCTACACTTCTTTCAGAATGGTAAAAAGGCCTCGGAGGTTATTGGTGCCGATGTTGAACGTTTGAGGGATACCATGGAAACACTCTACAAATGAATCATGCTTTAATACATGTTTTATGCCTTAGCTGCAAACAAAATTTGTTATTCTAGTTCCTGCAATCTCAGCGACGTGCTGTTCTAATTCAGATTATCAGATCTAATTTTATTAATACAAAAATCTTGTTTTTGTTTATTTGCTGTAGAATTAAATATATTGCCCATACGGCACGTGCCAGCTGCACATATATCCTTTTTTGTTTTTCCATTTAATTCAAAGTTGTATTTGCCGAAAATTAACTGGATAAATATTTGAAGTGACTTACACTCAAAATCAAGTTCATTCAATTTGCATAGTACTTATCTAACAAACAATCCCCTAATCAAGTTACTACCGGTAGCGCATAATACTTGAAGTGAGTGAGAAATTTATCACAGTTGTGGATATCGTGAAATTGTGATTAAAAATGAGTTTTTGAAAATGGGGATCGAACGTGAACTTATTTTACGAATATTGCATTGAAAATTAACTTAAGAACTCATTATTGTTTATTTGATGAGTGCACGGGGAAAAGGGTAATAATAACAGCGTAGCATCTTGGGCTTAGGATCTTATCTTATCTAATAAAAGGTTTGGCAATTATAGGAAGGAAGGACACATCAATAATTCTGTAATAATTCAACCACCATTTGTAAATATTTAAACATTACAAAAAATCCCAATTAGGTGTCGGGCGATTGCCAAACACCAAAATATTAATTTTTTTTAATTACTTCATCTACAATATTAATGATTGAAGAAGATAACATTTTAATTGCATGGCTATGCCAATAATTTACTCTTTTTTTTTTTCGAAATTTCCGTGACATGCAAAATGTCGAATACAATAATTCAATAAATAAATATATATTTTCTCTTTTATAATTTTAATTTTTAAATAAGACAATTTCACAAAATGTCAAACAAAAATAAAATACTTAAGTTCAAATCTTGAATAATTTATTTATCAGGAAAAAATAAAATAAAAGTACATGCACTGTGTCCTTTTATGGATTCTCGATAGAAATTGATTTGTCTTTAGCAAATTCTTGATTCGTAAATATTCCTATGACTTGACATCACTTCGAATGAAGTTGAAGCGTCAATTTCACAATTTGGAAGCAACAATCATCATCATCAGCAATTAAAAATCATGATTTATTGGGAGAATTAGGTGCAGGGTATATTTCTTACAAATCACGAACAAATTCTCCTATGATTACAATCTTAATATCTCTTTTAAATTTTAAATAAAATTACGGGATGTTTCGATTTTTCATTTATGAATCGCCATTTAATGTACTCCGTGCACAACCTAGTTACTCAAGATTTTAAGATGCTTTCCGCCCAGAGATTAGGAATAAATAATGAAGGATTCAATTTCTGTCATCTTATAAGAGATTTGAAGATCGATAAAGAATTAATAAACATTGACTTGAGAATTTTGATATTGAAATCAATCGACGGAAATGGATAATAGAGGACTCGTTTGCTCTTATCGATCGGGAGGTCGATAAAGAGTTGGTAATTTCGCTTGAGTATTTTGATCGAAATGGGAATATCAAGAAGTTCACATACCAAAATAGAAATAAAAATGAAAATAAATAAAAGGCGGTACCTTGACTAAAACAGCATAACAACTCGTTTGGTCTAAAATAAGAAATTCCCTAAATTATACCCCGAATGAGAAACCAATGTCATCTGAATCATCAGATCCATCACGGTTATATTCGTCATTTCCCCTCGAACAGAGACTATTGATTCTTGTCTTCTTCGCCACTGTTTCTCCATATAACCACCAACCGCTCACTCTTTCTCTCACACCAGAACTCAATATCTCGCTCTATATATACAACAACATATAAGTGTAGATCTAGAGAAGATCTGGAGACGGAAGATTACAGAATCATGGAGCCTGTGATGGATAACAATGCGACGTCGTCTCCACCACAGACGCTGCTCGAGAGGCTCAAAGATTATGGACAAGAAGACGCTTTTGCCCTGTGGGATGAGCTCTCTCCTGAAGAACGCGAACTTCTCGTCAAGGACATCGAGGTCAATTTACTTTTAGATCTCCTATGTAAAAAAAAAATCTTTGTAGTTTTAATTGATTCATGTTTCTGTTACTAGCCCGTTCATTATAAACAAAATATAGATGATTAGGTAAGTTTGTTTTATTGTTGATTTTGGAAATAAAGAACTGCAGCTTTGAAACAGTTTCGTGGTTGTGTGGATTGTGGAGGCGAATAATTTGTATTTGTTGGAGGAAGTATGATTTATTCACTGGCCGAAGTAGTCGTTATTATTTGTTCTTTAAGATACGCTTTTCAGTCAATTTATTCAATTCTATGTTTTGATGTACAACTAATTTATTGCAGAGCATAGATCTTCCAAGGATGGATCGGATCACTCGATGTTCATTTCAGTCACAAGGTTTTGTCTTTCTATTTGTTTATGCATATGCAAATAAGACTCTTCGCGCTCATATGAAATTTTGTGATTTTAGGGCTTCCTGCAGCGGTGATAGAGCCTGTGCCAGAGAGCAATGTATCAATGGTAGAGGAGCGGACAATTGAAGAAAGAGAGAGGTGGTGGAAAATGGGATTAAAGGCCATATCAGAGGGGAAGTTGGGTGTGTTGCTTTTATCTGGTGGACAGGTGTGTTGTTAATCACAGTCTATTTTTTAGTTAAAATAACAGTTTGAATGTTCTGGAGTGTTTACAAGCTATAACAAAAGCTTTGAAGAACATGAAAAAGGATATACCATTTTTCAAAGATGGTACATGGAATGGTGTTTACCTTTTGTGGTAGAGTTTGGTGAGATGCCACTTTTTGAAAAGCATGCACTAACTACAATGTGGTGATGAAAGTCTTGACTTATTAGTGAAACAAACAAAAAGTATGCCTTGTTAATGTTTTGGAATAGTATTTTATTATCACTATCTGGTTCGGGGGGAATACAATAACTTGTGTTCCGTTTTGAATGATCTCGTGCATAAAGTATGGAAAAAGTTAGTCCAGGAAATACTACATAATAATGTTGTAAATTGTGCATTATGGACCTGACAATGTCATGTCCCTTGGTCCATTATTAAAAAAAGAAGACTAAAACAACCGGATGGACTAAACCAAGTTAGAGATATATTTATCCTTGAGGCACGTTCATGCCTAGTCATATGCTTAGATGCGGAAAGTTGCAACTATATTTATTATACTTTTACCTTCAGTAAACTGTTGTCCCATATCATCTGTTATCCCGTATCTAAATATTGTACTCAATTTTGAGATGGATCGTGGCACTCAACTAATTATTCATTTAGCTGCTTCTCGAATGTATTCCTCATGATTGAGTTTCAAATGCAGGGGACGCGCCTAGGGAGTTCAGATCCAAAAGGATGTTTCAGTAAGTAATTACTATATATATATATATAGACAATTCAGTGAAATCTTTGGTCATTGAAGTAAATCCCGTTTGTATTTATCTTAACAAGTTCGTTCTCTATCACCTTAGGCTTTTATTATTTTTCTCCCCCCAGGGTTCACCTTCATCCCAAAAGAGGAGAAAAATGTAAAGAAACAAAGCAGATAAACGCCCTCTTCTTTCCAAACAGTGTGAAAAATTCTCATTTAAAATTGTCATTTTCTTCTAAATTCTTCTGCGAGACTAGTTTCTTCATTCACTATCTAGTTGAATGATTTCGCCAGTGATTTTTTAATGTAAAGGTTTATGAAGACAGTTTCTCATTTTGTGCCTCACCCCGTTTTGGCCTCGTTAAAGGGATAGGCAAATGATTATTAAATTTTATGGATGAAAGAACTTATTTTTCTTTTAGGCATTTGCTTTCCAATATCTCGAATTTGAAGATTGTACCATGTATTGATTGTAATAATAGTACTGTGTGAATGTAAGGTTTCCCTTGCACTGTACTCTGTTAATTATGTCAGTTTTCTAATTTTAATTCAGATATCAAACTTCCATCTGGTAAATCACTTTTCCAGCTGCAAGCTGAGCGAATATTGTATGCCCAAAGATTAGCATCTCAATCAGTCAACGAGGGTAAGTTGCATCTTCTATATCCTGCACAATCCTAATTGGCTAATTCATTTAAAGTGCAATACTTATCGTTCTATACACAGGTTCTACAAGTTTTAAGCCAATACACTGGTACATAATGACTAGCCCCTTCACTGATGAACCCACCCGTAAATTCTTTGAAAGCCATAAATATTTTGGCCTTGAACAAAATCAAGTAAGAATTTATACTTATTTTATTATTTGATTCCATTTTTATTTCTTTTTTGGGCTCATAGTAGACAATTTTCAATGTAGGTCACCTTCTTCCAGCAGGGAACAATACCTTGTGTCTCTAAGGACGGAAGATTTATCATGGAGACTCCATACAGAGTAGGGTTTGGTCTTGGTTATGCAAATTTAATTGGCGACCATATGATTTACCTGGAGCTTGTTAAATTCGTAATCGATATTTAAAATAGTAGAGGTTATTATAAAAAGCTGTTATATATAGTTATGAAGCATAGAAGATTTTCAAGTCCTCGACTAATATACTATTGACATTAAAGCACACAGTTTTCTGTTTTCATATTTAAAATATGTATCAAAAGTCATGCTTATGGAAAATTTAAAACATGCTGAGACTAAGCCTCTGTTTGGCTCATGTTTATACAGTTTATAAACACTCAAGGCCACTTTTTGTCCATACATTTTTAGTGACCCATTAGTACTACCCACCTATCCATCACTTATTTCTATCTATTTATAATTTAAATCATTTATAAACATTTCCCAAACAAGTGTTAAGACAGAAACACAACAGCCAGCATCTCTTCTAATTACTATCTTATACGAACATTTCTAATTCAGCTTATATTTAAGTCTGCAAGGCTGTCACAGAAGAATGGTATTCATGCCTTTCTTTATTTTGTTCTATACTTGCTTTGGACTATGCATACACTTTTTAATACGTGGTCATAATGAGAAATAAATTTTCCGAGGCCAGGTTGCAAAGTCTCCTGATGGAAATGGTGGAGTTTATTCAGGTAGGCTAAAACAAGATTAAGTGCATTGTATTGATGTATTAATTAGTGTAAACATTTGTTTTTTTTGAAATTATTACTTCCTTACTTTCAATAGAAAATTTCATTTTCAGCTTTGAAATCTTCAAGGTTGTTGGAAGATATGTCTACGAGAGGCATTAAATTCTTAGATTGCTATGGAGTTGACAATGCTTTGGTGAGCTGTTTCTTATGTTTGTTAGCATTTTGACATTTTTGTAGTTTATCTTTTCTCGAGATATATTCTATTCAGAAATATGAAAAAATGTTCTCGAAGCAGGTACGTGTTGCTGATCCAACTTTTTTGGGTTATTTCATTGATAAAGGTGCCACTGCTGCTGCAAAAGTGGTCCGAAAGGTGAATGAATTTGTTATTGTCAGATTCAATCGTGCAAACTTATTATGCCTGCTTTTCAACTGCGCCAGGATTTTTTGCTGCAATCGAATCAGGTTGCAGCAATGCAACATATAACTTCCATATTTTTGTGTTTAATTATTGAAGGACTCTTGTTCACTGTCGTGGGCATGACATGAAAAACATGAATGTAGTTTCCATTTCTTTTCTAATTTCATGATTATTTTTCTTTATAAGCACATGTAAACTTAAACTTTCAGTGGATCTAATACTTGAATTCTAATGTCATTGTTGATTTACATTATAGGCATATCCACAAGAGAAGGTTGGTGTTTTTGTGCGGCGAGGTAAAGATGGACCGCTTTCTGTGGTTGAATACAGTGAATTAGACCCCTCGTTGGCCAGTGCGATAAATCAGCAAACTGGTCGTCTTCGCTTTTGTTGGAGTAACGTATTTTCCTTTCCACTTTGTTCCTTTTATTGTTACTGTGCTTATTATCAGTTTAAAATCAGTCCATACGTTTGAGACTGTATTTCTGCTGATGACTTCTTGATTTTTTTTGGAAGGGGACTTCTTGAGTTTTATAAGCTGATTTGCGTGTTAAATGTTGCATGATTGAAAGTTTTTATATTATTTTAGGGTTGAAGATGCATCTCAAAAATCTTAACAGATGCCTATCAACAAATTATGTGAAAACCTATGGGGATGCTTCAAAACTTACGACGGCGGGAATAGTAACTTATTAAAAAGCTCTTGAAAAACATGGGGAAACAGACAAGACTTGTAGAAGCATACACGAGTTAGTTCAAATTTTATCGAGGCAGTGTACAGTTGTACTTAATCCTTATTTTTGCAAATGTCATTATTTTGTATTCAGACATCCATTAATGCTAAAAATAACATTTTTTCCTTTTTATTATCAAAGTAAAAATCAAAATGGTGAAATCCAAACAGGAAAAAGAACTGAAAATTTAAGTCTCATGCTTGAGTAATCTAGATATTGACTTTCTTGACTGCTTCTTTATGCCCGGTTTAAACATGGAATAGTCTACTTGCATTTTAGTTTCACATTAGTCATCAGTTTATAGATGGTTTAGTGCTACAACTATGAAGGGCAACAATTCTTTTTAATTTAATTTGGTCATTTTTCATCTCATTTCCACTTCTATTTGGATTAGCTTTCTATTGCTCGTCGTTGTTGTTGCTTATCAAATAGGAATAGAGCTATTCTTCTGCAGTTGACATGTTTTATGTATGGTCTAGAAATTGAATAAATAAATGCTTCCATTCATTTGATATATTTTGAACAAAAAATATTGCCTTCTGCGTTTCAGGTATGCCTACATATGTTCACGTTGGATTTTCTAAACCAAGTAGCAAATGGTCTCGAGAAAGACAGCATGTCAGTAATGCTCTCTCTCTCTCTCTCTATATATATATATATATATATAATTGTTGCATTAATTTCATCTAAACAGTTTTTTGATCGATTTCATATTTATATGTTAAGAAGGCAGATTTTGAGTATTTAGACAATGTGTTTCACTTAAATCTTCAGATATAATTTAGAACTCAGATATCCTTATGTTTTGAAAAAAAATGTAACATCATTTTCTCTAATTATTGTTGAGCTTTAGTCTTGTACTTGAACTTCATCTAACTTTTCCTCTCGCGCATGCACATTTTTACATTATTTGTCAAATGTTACCTAATAATTGAGACTTGCTATTTCTTGTACCACTATCATTCGGATTTGATGTACAAAGCTTTGCTTTATGATTGCAGCTATCATCTAGCAGAGAAGAAAATTCCTTCAGTTCATGGACATACAGTAGGATATAAACTCGAACAATTTATATTTGATGCATTTCCTTACGCTCCATCAACTGCACTTTTTGAGGTAACAATCATTGCTAGAATGCTAGAAACTGTCCTAAATACATTGCTATTGAAGGAATAGATTCGTACATGGCACTGAAAGAACTTTTGGACGGATTTTTTCCAATATAGGTACTGCGTGAAGAAGAATTTGCACCAGTGAAAAATGCCAATGGGTCAAATTTCGATACTCCAGACAGTGCTCGTCTGCTTGTCCTTCGTCTACATGCTCGTTGGGTGGTTGCTGCAGGTGGCTTCTTGACACATTCAGTGCCCTTATATGCTACTGGTAAAATATTTTGTGCACTCGTAACTTATAGAAATAGTTCTTTGATTAATTGCCAGGCTATGTATTAAGAGGGTGTTTGGTAGAGATTAAAATCGGATTAAAATTGAAAATTTAAGCCATACCAAACAGGCTCTAAATCTGGATGAAATATAGATGAAACAAATCGATTTTTTTTTGTTAATCCAAAATAAGTGTTTGCTTATATTGAATCAGGTGTGGAAGTTTCACCACTTTGTTCATATGCTGGAGAAAACCTTGAAGCTATTTGCCGTGGAAGAACATTTCACGCACCTTGTGAAATCTCATATTAGTTTAGATTATATTTAGGGATTTTGAAACTCAATTTGAGCACATTTTTCTCTTTTTGTTCATTAAATGAGGCTTGTACTTGTCACGCGTTATGTTTTGGAAATGGTGAAGGAAGTTTGTTTAATAATAATAATAATAATAATCAATGAATCTATTTACTTTTATTCATGGCATTTAAAATAAAGACCAAGCAGGAATTTTATACGATTTATATCCATTTCTACATCTTTTTACCTTCTATAAAAACAACATTGTACTTTAAATAGTTAGGTATTTGTTCCCTGCATCATTTTTTCTTCTCGTTTATAAACCCATATATTTAGAATGAAAGAGCCAAAAGAAAATGTTTGTTCATAGAACACGATCAACCTTTCGAAATATTGTTTAAAGGAAAAAGTTAATGTGATGAATTAAAACATCATCATTGTTAAGCAACTTACCTGTGTCATCGTGGGAGGAATTTTCAGTATATTTTCAGCACCGGAATATCATAAACAAGCTATCAAAGCATCCCATTATTAGGCTTCGTAATATCACCAACTTCTTTCAAGTTTACAATATGCTCTGGCCGCCACAAACATTGCCCTTCTGCCACTGCAATCCATCGCAAAGTCTCTTATTCTAACTGATCGTCAACCGTCCTGCAAGTAGGTAGAAATGCACAAGAACTCTAGACAGGTCGTCCTTGATTGTTTCTACAGCACTTTCATTGCCTTCCTCTTCGAATTTGAAGTCATAAATTGTTCGCATTGTGACAACAATCTTTTGATCCAAGTTGCAGAGGAAATATAGGCCGGTCGAGGTTTTCTCGGTTTGAGGAACAAGAATTGGCTACCCTTTATTGACAATGAATTTAAACACTTGGCTATTGCTTGATTAGTATCTTACTCAAAAGGAACATTGTTTAAAACTGAGTAATTAAACTCGACCAGATTGATTGAGTACCTTAGTTGACAAGAAACCAACTCAAACTGAGTACCGAAACTTGCCTACAGAACACGAGCAATCTTTCGAACACGTGCACACCTTTCGAAATATAGTTTAATTCATGAGCAAGGAAAAGATGAATTAAACAGCTTAATTGTTATTTAAAAGAAAAGAAACAATGGTGTCTCCGCACCATGTCTCCACGCGGAAACACGAACACCGTGTCTTCATACAGCGCGGAGACACAGACACACCAACGCGGAGACACGAACATGGTGCACCTCAACCCCTTGATCTGGACAAGTTGATCCCCCTTTCAAAGTGATAGACTATTTGCATAACAACAATAAACAAATAAATAATTTATGAAAAATTTAAAACAAATAAATAATTTATGAAAAAATTGTTCATTTTTGGTACTTTATCTTATCCATCTCTCTCCCTCACACGCACATACAAACACAATTAGTATTTTCGACATTTCATTTGGGTTTAAATGCTTAACAAATATTAAGTTTTTGACCCACTTTAGGCCTTTCTTTATTTATTTACTTTTCTTGGAGAAAAAGAGGAAAGAGAATTAAATTCAAGACTCATTCAAACAGGGACTGCATAACTTTGATTAATGAATATATACGAGTATTGCATCTTGCCCTTCTGTTTTGGACCCAATTCCCAATTTGTCTACAATTACAGAGAAGATAAAATCAAATTCTTCAAAATAGACACATAGATTGTGAATCTCCTTTTACAACTTATTTGCTATACATTTTTATTTTTTGATACATCCTTTATTATTTAATGAATCAAATATATCTACTCATGTAAACATACAATCTTTATGTATGTCAAATGTTTGATGTTTTTAATTTAATTTCTGATGAGTTTCTCTGTGCAGTAATATCAGCTTTTGAAATAATCAAAGCAATAATATACTCACAAGATTTTGAATAATCCAATAAATATTAAACTACTTTTTTTTAAATATCTACAATTTTCTACACTAATAAAAACGCAACAAATACAAAATTCGTGTAACGTGCGTATCAACGACTAATTATTGATAAATTACAATCCTTGTATAATGGACAAAAAGTGAAAAATGTGTTATCAGAATGAGTTTCAAAATCCATAATGATAAATTTCAAGGCTTTTTATGCTAGTGCAACTCTGACTCCGCTAGAGTTGTATTTTCAGTGATGTTCGTGAAGCTGCCAGTGCCATAGATGGTGACATGGCGTTGAAAGAGGAGTCCCCGAGGAAAGCCAAGCTAAAGAAGAAGGTAAAATGTTGGGCCTTTTTTAAATTTTGTGGGGCCTTTTTATTTAAATATTGCGCTTTTCAGTTTTCAATTGGATTTGGGTCTCTACTTCAAAAAATTGGTAATTGCACAAAA
>CAIGRL010261119.1:0-12225 GCA_903798325.1 Fraxinus xanthoxyloides | reverse complement strand
ACAAGAGGCATGAAGACAAACATGTTTGAATTGCAATGTAGTCACCAAAAAACCACAAGTCTTGCTGCAATTAGAGGAGAGTGATGCTAATATCCTAATGATGAACACCCTCACGGCCCCATCCTGGATAAAAGTAGTAATATGAAAATTCTTTTATCTGGAAGTTAGAACAGCCGTATATGACTTAAGTCACATGGGAAATACAATTACTTGTCCAACCAAAAGCTACTCATTCAACAAAACAAGCTCAATGAAAACATATCAAAACATACATGGGAAAGGGAAATAAGAAAACTTTTCATTATTGGACTTCTGGGCATGGGAAATTCCATTTTAAGACTATACATTATATGCTAATGATGAGAGTCATCTCCGTATTTCTTATTGCATTCAGACTTTTGTACTTTACGCTTGCAAACCCTATTGTTATGTCGTACAAGATTAAGTGAGAAACATCCAAATTGCAGATTTGCAATAAAAGTTGCCTCTAATGAACATAAAACAGATGACAACCGGATTTTTACTAAGTTTCATCAATTACACCAATAAAAAGAGTTTTCATTTTAATATTTCTGGACACAGAGTACCCAAATTCCTTTTACTATGAAGGAAATTACGAATAGTACTAAAGACACCAAATTTGGGGATCACAGTGTACATTCTACTGTATAAAAATGTGTCTAGCAGCCTATATTGATTTCAATCATCTTCCAAATTATTAAAGTGGAGCTCCCAAATAAATTATTCTACGATCCAGCACCCGAGGCCAGGCCNCTTTACGCTTGCAAACCCTATTGTTATGTCGTACAAGATTAAGTGAGAAACATCCAAATTGCAGATTTGCAATAAAAGTTGCCTCTAATGAACATAAAACAGATGACAACCGGATTTTTACTAAGTTTCATCAATTACACCAATAAAAAGAGTTTTCATTTTAATATTTCTGGACACAGAGTACCCAAATTCCTTTTACTATGAAGGAAATTACGAATAGTACTAAAGACACCAAATTTGGGGATCACAGTGTACATTCTACTGTATAAAAATGTGTCTAGCAGCCTATATTGATTTCAATCATCTTCCAAATTATTAAAGTGGAGCTCCCAAATAAATTATTCTACGATCCAGCACCCGAGGCCAGGCCGATCAAACCTATCCGTTTTGTGGGATTCCGCAAGTGATCCATAAGCATCAGCCCAGTACAACTATACAACATATAAATGCCAACAACAGACACGTTATGTGTTTAGCTTCTATGGAAACCTCTGGTCCTGCCAATCAACACCAGCTCCACTATCAATCTAGGCATCTTCCACATATTCTAAAGAGTCAAACCTACATAATTGCAATGAGAACAGCAAGTAGAACAGAAGATGGTGGATCCAAGATATGTTGAAGAGTTAGAATCTCTACTATAAAAATAGATTAGTTCCTACTAGAAATGCCATTTGGCAGGAAACAGGTATGAAGAGAAGCAGGATATCTTGTCATCAAGAGTTTTTTCCACAGGTTAACGAAATAAACAACAGAAATCTTTCAAACGTAGAAAAATATATTATCATCGTTTTAGAGCTTAGCTGACTTAACCAGAAGTATCTCGAATTAGTTGATAGTAGGGGGAAAAAAAAACTGAACAGACCCCTAACATCCAGATGGAGAAGCATTAGTGCAGGGGCAACTATCAAATTAATGAACCATGAAAATAATTTAACCACATAGCTGGAAGAGATTGTAGTGCCGTATTAAATCACAAAGAAATTTCTCCTCAAATCAATATAAGCAGCAGACAAGGGGTTTAATTATTATGTGCAAGCAGGCACTTTAGGCTTCACAAATACCCACATACTGTTAATGGTTTATTTAGCTAAAAAAAAAAAAAAAGAAACAAAAGTATAGGTAGCTTAATGAAGAGCTTGGATGCGTGCCCTCAAGCGGTTCCATAACCAGCTATGGAAGTAAAGGAATGATGGCTAGAATTGTACTAAATTATTTTATGAACCAACATAAAACTTAAAATATATACATTAAAAGTCAATCAATAAAAATTGCCGAGCAGAATAACTCAGAAATTATTATTACCTTTTTCAAGTTCATCGAGTTGAGTGGGGTTCAAGAAATATTGAAAGGTGACATGTTAGAGGTCTCTGTGGCATACAAGTAACCTGTCTTTTTTTAGGAATTGGAGTTAATGTTTTTTTCTCATTCGTCTTGTTATCAAAAAGTGGCACGAAAGTTGGCTAGTTTTCGAGAATCTAGAATATACATTGAATCAACAATTTGCCGGACATGCATGCATCTAGCATTCACAAAATACGATAGATAAAAGCTGATAACATTTTGACCTCTTCAATAATCATATTATCGATTTTGTACATTAATGTAAATCCAATTCATATTGGTCTATGTAATATTCTAACTGCAGATAATCACCTGTGTGGTTGTTTATCCAGAAAAATAATTTGGACCAAGATCTAGAAGATCACCAGCAACTTAACTTGCTTCAATAAGAAGCTTTCACTTTCTGGCAAAATGACTCTGCTCAAAAGTGCTGCAAATGATGTAAACTGGAAGAATATCATATCAATTTCTCGTCCCAGGAAATTTACTTGTTGATCATTTCTTTCCTCAATTTACCAGCCATTGTTTTATTACCACGTTTCAAATACCCATCAATAAAAGCGCCACGTCTCCGAATCTGGTTGGTACCTTTTCCCTACCATCTCTGCCTGAAGCCTTAAAGCATCTTCCATCTTCCCCTCCTGACAGAACCATTTTATCAGAATTGATAACTCCACTTCTTCGGAATAACGTCATGTTTCCTTGATAGAACCATCAAAACATCCATAGCAGTAGAATAGTTGCCCTTATCGAAAATCACTCTAATAACTGCATATACCTTCCTTGCAAATCTCCTTGTACAACAACATTGCAGAATCAGCATCCTCATTCTTACAATATCCATTTATGAGTTACAAGTACTCTCCACACACTCATTAGCATGTCTGTATAAATCTCTTCGGCCCTCCCAATCCGCGAAACCCATCAATAAGTGTATCATAAGCCGCTGCGTGACGCTTCACATCTTTATTCTGCATCTCCTCCATACCCGCATGGCATCCTCCGTTCTCGCATTGCCACAATACACCGCCATTAGAATAACTATATGAATTTGCTATGCGAACCACACTTCACATTTCTTTTCATACCTCCTCCACATTTTCCACTAATCTTTCTCTATAAAATGCAACCGTTAACACTTAGTTTAAGGCGGGAATGACAAATAATGTGAATTGTGGTAACGTAGGATGGGAAAGCAAAGAGAACTACGAACAGTAAAATGGAAGAACCGGAGGGCAAGTTGGTGGGGATTGTTATGGATTTCAAGAGCAATTTGGGAAAACTGAGACGGCTGAGGAGGTTATCGGTGGTAATGAGGAGGGAGAGGAGGTGGGACCACCGCGACTTTGTGCGGTGGTGTTTTAGGACGGCCATTGAGACTAATGTACAGTCGGAAATTTGTGGTGGCAATGAAGAATGGGGCGATTATATTAGAATAGAGTAGAAAAGAGAGTGTGATTGTTCGCACATCCAGCAGATTGCTAAGACGCCATTGATACGAAAATCGTTGAACTTTAAGGCAATGCCGTCTTTGTCAGTAATTTCATCAAACAGATTGCAGACATTTTCATGCAGGGTTCATAATTCCAACGTCAGTAATTTCATCAAGCAGGCTTTAAAATATTTTATCGCGGTCACTGAAATTTCCCTCATTCGATTGTTCCACTTCCACCTCTCTTTTCTCCCAAACTCAATAGCGTCTTTTGTACACATTTGATCAAGAATCAGGTGGACAGTCGAAGAAGACAAGTATCATAAGTACTAATATGCATAATTAAAAACCATTTTTATCATTCTTAGTTACTAGCTGCTTATTTTTTTTACTTATAATTTGGTTCGATCACGTCCATGAAATTTATCGACGATTTGAGGATATGGGCTTCTATAGCTAAAAAATGGGTGGACGAGTGGGTAAACAAAGTTGGGAGCGATTTTGTGTTAGTCACTCTAATTTTCAATTTCGACTCACGTATTTCTCGTACATTTGTACTGAAGAAGAAGATAAGCGGTTAATCAATTGAAACTTCTATAAATTTGATGACGGCGTAATGAATTGCAGCTTCGCGTCAATTAAATTATCATTAATTTATCGAGATATAAAACAAATGTGAAGAGACTTCAAGATTCAATATCTAATAGGTTTTAGAAATAGTATTTATTAATTACTTGTACATCAAAGAGCACTTATTATTTATTGAATTATTAAGAGAGGAATTTCTAGGGTTTCATTTCAGTCTTGATTGCAGCAACCAATTGATCATAGGCCACACTCCATGCATTCTTCATTTCTGCTGACCACATTTCTCCTACTGCTTCCTTTATTGTCTCCAATAGTGCATATTTAGTAACCTGATTTTATTTTTATTTTTTCAAAATAAGTAAATTATTAGAATATCGAGCATTCAATGTTACCAAGTTACCAGTTATGAAAAATAAATAAAAATTTGTTTTACCATATACTTTGTGACAGTATTTCAAATAAAAATGGAAAAAATTGAAGTGGCCTCCTACCTCAAAATGTTCATCCACCACACCATATTGGAAGTGCACACCACCTATTTTTTTCAGGCTTGAATCTCTTACCACAACTTTTCCTGCTTTCCTCAGTTGTACAGCAGCTTCACATGTCTACAAAACTCAACCTAATTAGTTCAAAGTATAACATTGGTGTCTGGTTTTCATTTTTTCAAGGGTCAATCTGGTTACTGTGATTCAAAGAATTACATCTTTTAGCCTGTGTTTGCATATTAAGGCATGTTTCGTACATAGTATTGTACATGATATACTGACGAACATGCAGACTATTTTTTCATCTTAAAGATCGTCAACTCTCGCTCTTTACTCTTTGACAATTAGACAACAGTCAATTACAAATATTATAATAGATTAGATGTTCTGCTAGGCTATAGGACTAACGAAAGATTTTTACTCGTATGTTCTCCACATTTAAAATTTAAAATTGAATAGCACGGAAATGCATTAATTTCCTCTGCATTGATACGATCGCATGTTTGTGTTAAGGGCAGATTTAGTATGTCGTGCTTGATAGTATAATTTTAATATGATTGTGTTATATAATCTTGTTTCTTACTATCGAGTCGAAATGTTTAATATACTGAACAATATTGTAGACAAGAAGAGCTAGGTAGGTCAAGAAGAAACTGACCACGACGAAGACAGACTTGGCATGAGGTTTGAGTTTAGGGTTCTGCTCAAGTGGAACATTTGAGTCCTTCAAAAATGAGAATAGTTTCTGGGCTGATGGTGCAATCTCAAATATCCTGAAAAATTATTCTCCAAGAAAATTAATCAATTATAATTTAAAAATTGATTAAAAATTGGTTGAAGAAAATAAGTAATTAAGAAGATATAATTAGGATTGGCTAATTACTTGATAAAGAATTTGAGACCCCATTCCCCAGCATTTTTCTTCATTAAATTCCATGACTTCACCACCAAAGCCTCTTGTTCTTCTGTAAAACTATCTCCTCCCATACTCCCACAATTTTCTCCATCTTAAAAAAAAAACATTCAAAAATCAAAAGTTATTACAAAAAGCACTTAAACAATTTTTTTTTTTTTTTTCCCCGTCAATACTATTTATCGTTATCTAGTTCATTTTATCAAAGACATGTTTGATAAAGTTGATTGGAGAGCATTAAATAAGCTTAAATCTTATCGATTATATCCTCGTCATGCTCAATAATATATACCAAAACACACTCAAAAGTGTTCTATCGTACAATGAATCCAATACTACGCACACAAAAATATTATTAAGGGAGGCAATTATGATGTAGTATGATCCAGTGTTCTAAAATATCCACGGTGTTGAAAATTTCAAAAAATAAATGAAAAATAAGACATGTTACATGGCATATTAGACGTGTACTAGAGTGTTCGAAAAATGTCATTATGTGACACGATACTACACGTATCTAATTCAAACATGCCATATTACTAAGAATGTTCAAATCTTGTAGCTTTTGAATAGCGATACACGAATCAAAAAATGAAGTAACGGGAAGAAAAGAAAACAATACTGACCTTTATGTTGGGCAGTCGCGTTCGAGTGATTGTTCATGATGCTAACTTAATCGACTATCGAATGCTATTAAATCAAACACTTTCTTGAAAATCCTATAAAAACCCGTTTGTTCTTTTTTCTTGAACCCATCACATTGGTATGAACTTTATATAGTACCATCTTCGGAAGGATTAGAGCAGCCCTTCATGATAATGGAAAGCCACTCTATAGAGCCACAAAGAAGTTGTAGTTAGACTAATTAATGAGCCACCACATGTTTGAAAACCGGCGGCGGGAACATGGTTTTGGACCAATTGCCACCGTGAGTGGTGACGCATGCAATGACACCCTTGCCATGTTTCCAAAATTTGGGATGTTTAAAAGGTCATCAAGAAATATATAAATAAAGAAATGGTTTGATCATGATCCCATTTCTTTAACAAATTAATAGGCTATGGTGGGCAAAATGTATGATAATAAGTTTAAATTTACTTTTCGGAAATTGGAACTTCAAATATTAGCATAGGAAAATTCGAACCTTTTTTTTTTACCATGAATTTTAGCTTGTTCGTATCGATTAGGAATTTGGAGTGAAGCTTGAGATGAGTTACGATACATACTATATTAATAATGACTCGTCTGGTTTAATAACAGATTAAGTCACAAAAGTTTTACAAATTCATTTTTATTTTTTCTTTTTTTATGACGTAGGAATCCGCAGCCGCTACCCGCCAGCGAAACCTCGACCACCCCAAGGGGTGAAGAGCTGGGGAATGGAACCTTTTGGGGGCTATGTGAGCCAACAGCTAAATTTTGATAAACGTGTTTCAAGTCGTATATATACTTATCATGTTTAAAAAGTGTACAAATTTGTTTATTTCTTTCACTCTTTATCGGTTGTCAGCGTTTTCTTAACTTCATAGTTCCTAACAATTGTTTTATTAATCAAGGATTTGAATCGGAGTGTAAAACAACTCTTATTTAAGCAGAGTATGCAATCAATCAATACACAAAATGTCATATAGTTTACTCATAATGGCATCAAAAGATCCCATACATTGAAGCATAAATTTTGTGTTGATCTTCTCAAGAAACTTACGAAGGTTGTCTCATTTCTGCCTTGATTGCAGCTGACAATTGATCATAAGCTTCCCCCCATGCCGTCTTCATCTCCGGCGACCACATTTCTGGAATTGCTTCTTTTATCGTTTCCAGCAATGCATACTTTGTCACCTGCAAAGCACTCGTGGAAATGCAAAATATTTCAATTAAAGAAGATAAGTTGGTTCATTTGAAGAGATTTTCTTCTATGTTCGAATTCATATAGTGTAGATCAAAGAACTTGGCGAGCAAAATCTATTAATGAATACGAAAAGAACACTTAGCTTCCACTCTGAAAAACCATCCAGTTCAGTTAAGTGTCGTTGCTTTGTTATGAGAGCAATATTAATCAAATTAAAACACACAAAGAAGACACACAGATATATAATAGTTTGCCCTTAATGTGAGAGCTACGTCCATTTGCCACTATAGATTTTTCACCAGTAACGAAGGAAAAGATTACACGGAATTTCATACATCTATATCTTGTCGACCCAAACCAGCCTTCCTAAAATCCCATGATATAAATATTAGGATGACCTAAAATGTGCCTGGTCTACCCAATATCACATTGTTAAAAATGCACACTACGATTTGGTTCTACAAATATCTAACATTCTTGTGAAAACAAATTCAAGATCATCCCAATCTAGGAAATTCAATATCTCTTAGTACCTCAAAGTGTTCATCAGCCACGCCGTACTTGAAGTGAGTAGCTCCCAAATCTTTCAAATTTGAGTCTTTCACAATGACCTTACCAGCTTTGCGCAGTTGTACAGCTGCTTCACAAGTCTGCAAAAGATAAGTCCATAAAATAGCTAATGTGAAGATGGGTAGGAAAGAAACCTGAGCCTTTTCTAAATCATCATGGTTTAAAAACGTAAAAAGGTCATGATCAGTGTGATGAAAGATTTTTAGTGCCCGTGCACCACACCGCACGTCCATGCAGGCTCGACCAATGCTTCACATGGTCCTCACATGTGCACTTAATTGGGTATTTATCCCATTTTACACAAAAAAAAAAGTCCGGTTGACCAATAATCTTTTTGATTCTTTGACACGATAACACAAATTCCAAATCCATTTTTTTTACCTGGTCAATTCCTTTTTTTTTTCAATTTTCTTGTAGTTTGAAGAAAATTATGTGGATTGGCATGCTCAAGAAAAAGCATATAAAGCCATTAAGCTTTAATTGTTCATAAGCAGCTTATACTATCTTGAAAAGTTTACGTGAGATGCCAGGTTCATATATTTGCATCCATGGGAGCATTTTCAGGATTTAAAGGCATGTTTGACATGTAAAACTAATGCAAAGCAGCAATGCACAAAACTGATTTTTTTTCCTTTCTCATGTTTAGTGTTGTCGAACATACAAGACATGAATGTTACGATATAAGCCTCAATAGCCACTTACAAAAGCAATAACAAACAAATTACTTAGAATTAGAAAAAAGGGCGCACAGATTTTACAGTGGTTCATCTTCAATATTAGATCTACGTCCACTTTGTCACTCCATGTTTTCAGTATAGTGAAGAAGTAACTTGATCTCATGCCTCTCACCCACAGAAATAATCTTGCCTCATATAATCCCTTATGTAGTAGGAATATTAGGTCGATCCGTGGGCGAGGAGATAAGTGTGCAGTATGATTAGGCTCCACATAGTTCAACACTGAGAAAAACACTTGCCCACAGCAAAACTATACTGGCTCATGCCTAAACAACAACAAGAAGAACACGGTCTACTGCTCTAATTTTCTAAAGCTATCGTTGAAAATGGAGTAAGATATACTAAATAAATAGCTTACCATGACGAAAACAGTCACAGCATGGGGTTTTAGCTTTGGATTCTGCTCCAGAGGAACCTCAGAATCCTTCAAAAATGGAAAAATATTTTTTGCAGATGGTGCAATCTCAAAGATCCTGCAATTCAGTCCGAGTGAGTATAAGTAAGTAATTAAATGGGATCAATATTAAACACACAGGTAAACAGTAGTGACAGCACTACTTGGGACAAGGCCAAAAATTTAACTTCTTTTTCTTGCTTAATACTTTCTAATAATTGGACATTCCAATGTACCAAACGAGCCACCGGAGATCTTATTTTCATCCTGATCTTAGCAATGGAGATATTTCATGTTGTACTCAAATTTTAAGAAAAGGTTAATAGAAATTTGATCACCTCAAGAAGAACTTAAGACCCAATTCTCCAGCATTCTTCTTCATTACATTCCATGATTTTACCACCAAAGCTTCTTGTTCTTCAGTAAAATTTCTCGCTTCCAGTCTCCTATTTTTCTCCACGCCTGCCCAAAAAGTTCCAGGGATAAAGTCCTAATATCCTTCTTATTAAAGCAATAATAAAACAGAACAAAAAAAATTCAAGCACGCAGATTTATCCGCTATATCAACTTGTCATCGCAGTTTTTCACTGCAATAGAGAAGAAGCGTGCAGAGTTTTCGTCACCCCCTAAAATCCATTATATAGTAAGAATATTGGGCTGATCCGCGGTGGAGGGATATGGTACACAGTCAAGGAAAGAATCATATGCTAGCATAAATTCACTAAAAAAAATAAAATAAACTTACATCTTGGAATTCTTAGAGATTTGCAGGCGAGTCCACATCCTGATCCATCCCTTTTAACCCAGGAACAATTTACAGAACGATCAAACAAAGATCCCGATTCAAACTTTTCCTTTACAGTAATCTTGGAGTAATATGCATAAGAACTCGATGAAGTTCCTGTAATAAATTAATCATTAGAGAAAAAAGAAAACAAATTTGTTATAAAAATCAAATTGAGAAGCACTAACCATTGCACTGAATCATAGGAGTATCAGAACCAAGATTGTTGATGTTAATTTTCCAGACATTCATGATTCATGATTGAAGACAAACTAGCAGTATTAGTTCAGTGAGGAAAGGCAACTTTAATATTCACTTTTTAAGCTTTGGAAATAATAAAAAATAAAATAAAAGAAATATTTACTTATTTTTAATCTTAACAAAACCTGATTGACCTTTGGGAATTAAGAAGAGACATATATTCATTATTTTCTGAGCTTTAGGTGCACTGTGTTGGGGAAGGTTGAGGGGTGACATTTCTTGACTCTATGTAGATAATTTAATGTCTGCTTTTGACCAGTTTGGTGAAACGATAGGGCCAATAGGTATATTCAATTAATTGTGTAACAGTTATTTATGTCATCTTCAGAAAGAAACAAAACCCCCGACAAGTGGAGACTCCAAAACCGGGTGCTGTTTAAAAAATTTGGAGTTCTCTATCTTATTATCGTGATGTGGATAAGTTCGTGCATGAGAACTTGACTGTCGTACTTGTGAACAAAGATTGATAGCGCTAGATTGTATGCACGTGTACTTAACTAGCTTATGACAAAGGAACCAACCCAAAATTTTTCTGTCGATAACTTCTACAACCTGAAGATCTGAACAAAGAATCCAATTTTTGGGACAAACAATTTGAACAATGACAAGGAAAGAAATCAGTACATTATCAAGACTGCAGACTCTAAGCAAGTTATTCCAGTTACAAAAGAACGAAAATAACGACTCGAGACATTTTCCCCCCATCAGATAAGTGGGAAAAATGATTTCATCCACATCCATAGTTCACATCAGGTGTAGAAACAACTGAATCGAATGGAATTTCAACTCTCTCTTTCACAATACACTGCATTTCACCATTTTCGATCACTGGGAATTTCCCCGGTGGACAATTATCAGACGCTCCTTTATCACAAGTCCCTTGCAGCCAAATTCTGCCTGAAATCTTAAATTGATTATCCTGCTTCTTTAGCCTCGGCTCAAAACCAGCCAAACTTAATACTGAGATTACCCCAACAATAGTAAGGGCAGTCCTGGCTGCTGCACCAAGAAATGACTTCATACCATGGCCTTTCAACCCAGGACGTGTCTGGTTTCTATCTGTTTCGAGATTTTTTGTTGTTTCAGGGAGATTTTTTACTCCGCCACTTATTACCCCGTTTTGAGCATACTTTCGAGTGGAAGAAAATATTGAAATATGGCAATTGTCTGAGACTAGCAAACGAGCTGGTCGAGTTGGATAAGGAGGAAGAAGGAGATCATTATTGTCCTCTGTTTCACCAGCAAAAGCAATAGCCTCATATATAACTTCCAAGTCCTTGCCTTTGTATTCCTTCAGCTTCTTGAGCAGCTTTTCCTGGCTGTACTCTATCTCAGCCAGGGCCGTTTCTTTCTCATACCACTGCTGCTGTAGTAATGCCTAACAAAGAAAATAATAGATGAGTGTGCTTTAGCCTGACACAAAAGCAATGCATAAACATCATAATTTTGATGAAGAAAATCATATAGTTGACAGAGCATACAAACAAAGAGAAACACGGAATCAAGCACCGCCATTCTGTAATGGATTAGACCTAAGAAGCAATAAGAAAACAAACAAAGCACCACAGGATTATAGTGGTTCACACTCAACCGAGCTACATCCACTCGCTACTCTAGATCTTCACTATAATGGAGAAGAAAGAGTACAAAGATTTTCTCTCATCTCTCAAATTTGTCTCACACCAAAAATGACACCCCGAATAAATCATTTATGTTACAAATATAAGGGTGACACGATAAATGTATGATGACCAATATATAATTACAACCAAAAAAGGTAAAAATGAAAATTGTGTTGTAGCAAGCTAACAATTACAGTGAATAGGCTGCATACAGTCCAATACATGTATGAATGCCCGAAATACACCTACGACCAACAACATAAAATAAACAATAGTAATGACTCGGAGAAAGCTAACAATTAGCGTGATTAGGCTCCACATATTCCAACATATTCACGATTCTAAATCCTGAGGGGTAGCTCAATTGGTCAATCCTTGGGTTTGCTCCCCATTGGTCACTAGTTCGAGTCCTCTCAGGGCCACTGAGGTGAGTATCCGGCTGTAAACTTCAAGGCCCCGTGGGATTAGT
>CAIGRL010261118.1:0-11562 GCA_903798325.1 Fraxinus xanthoxyloides | reverse complement strand
TAGTTAAGTAATTCATTCATACTTCCATATTTATCATTAATTCATTTATAATTTCATCAACACAAGCACTTTCATTTATTTGTTCCGGTTAAGGTTAACATAATTAGAATTAGAACTAATAAATCCTTGTGAGAATGATATTTGGACTCAAAAATCCATTTTACTACTTGTTAACGAACCGTACACCTGTAGTGGTTTTAGAAAAAAACAAATATTTTTGTGAAAAGTGTCGCTTGAGGTGATAGTCGAGCGACATAATCTCTTTTTCTGATGCTCAAGAGATGCAAGGGCGACAGGCTAGCAACAACAAAAATTGCGACTCTTGGCAACAATTGTTTAGTTTTGAGAATGACACTTCACTCACAACATTTCATCCTCTATAAATAAAATCCTTGAAATGCTCATTTCATCATTCCAATAATATGCAATCATAACATAACATTAAATTCATATTTTTGTAACCAAAACTCTGCATAAAAACCTGGTTTCCATCTCATTCTAGAAGGAGTACAAAAACCAATATTCGATTCGTTGTTCTTGTGTTTTGGAGTGCTACAAACACAATGAGATAGTTTTTGTATCTTTGAAATTGATTGTCATCATCCGTAGACATCGTTACTGGGCAAAATCAAATTAAGGATAAATAGTTAAATCATTGTCTCGACATTGCATCCATTTCACTTGACGTTATTTTGGTATTTTTTTCTTTGGTGTTTATGACTCATTCCCTCGTCGTTACTCTATTCAATTTTTGGTAAGGTTGGTAAGTTTGATTTTTGGTTTAAAGTCATCACTCAAATCCATTATCTTATCAACAATCTTAAGTCGATTTTTATTTGAGTGATAACTTTATTCTTTAGTTGTATTCAATTAAACTGATTTTGCTTCGATTTAACTTCCTCGAATCCTTCTCGAATTTTGATTTTTAGTTTATCTTTTGTTTTGTGTAAATAGAAATGAATACAATTAACAATACAAATACCTCTTCAAATGAACTCGAATATGGGAATTTTAGGAGTTTTACCTAACTTAGTTCCTACTGTTGTGATTCCTCCGATTGATGTTGCCTTTTCCACCGTTCATATAAATTCTGTTCCACATGGAGAGAAATAGAAGAAGTTCTGTAGGTTGAGTTCAAGAAATGGCAACAGAAAATATGGTTCTATCTCACAACCCTAAAGTTGTAAAATTCTTGAAGGAAAATGCTCTCACCGTACAAGAAGGGGAAAATAATATGACATCATTAATAGCATTAAATGCTTGGAAACATTCAAACTTCTTATACAAAAACTATATACTGAATGGTTTGGACAACACATTATACAATGTTTATAGTTCCATTGAATCTGCAAAGGAACTATAAGAGTCCTTGGAGAAGAAAAATAAGACTGAAGAGGTTTGAACTAAGAAGTTCATTATGGGAATATTTTTAGACTACAAAATGGTAGATTTAAAGATGGTCATGAGTCAAGTACAATAATTGTATGTTATTCTCCATGAAATTCACGCCAAGAATATGTCTCTAAGTGAATCATTTCAAGTAGCTGCAATTATCGATAAACTTTAACCCATGTGGAAGGACTTTAATAACTATCTCAAGTATAAATGCAATGAGATGAATATTGAATAACTCATTGTCTGGTTGAGAATTGAAAAAGATAACCGAAATTCAGATAAGCATGTCGGGAGTCATATATCACAAGTTAAGACTAATGTGGTGGAATCAAATAACAAGAGCAAGAAAAGAAAGCATTTCGTCGAAACCTAAGAGTAGAATGCAAAGAAGTTCAAAGTCAATTATTGCTATAATTGTGAAAAAGATGGACATCTCTCGATTGATTGTCTAAACCTAAGAAGTAAGTCCAAGCAAATATCACCGAATTTGATGCAATATCTAATGGTATATCAGATATAAATATGTCGACCATTACTTCAGAATGCAATAATGTTGGAAATCCTATGAAATGGTGGGTGGATAAAGGTGCTACCCATCATATTTGTACCGACAAAGACATGTTCTCATCCTACACTCCAATCAATGGTAAGAAGCAGTTCGTTGGAAACTCTTCAAGTTCAAAAGTAAAATGACAAGGAAAGGTGATTTTGGAGATGATATCAGGCAAGGGATTTAGCATTAACAACGTTCTTCATGTACTGGATATTCGCAAGAACTTAGTATCGGGATCTTTGTTAAGTAAATATGGTTTTAAATTAGTCTTTGTATCTGATAACTTTATACTTACCAATTATAATTTGTACGTAAATAAAGACTTTATAAAAGATGGGTTATTCAACATGAATGTCTTTATCATTGTACTGAAAACTCAAAAAATAAAATATCTTCTTCTGCTTATATTTTTGAGTCGTCTAATTTATGGCATCACAGATTTGGATATATAAACTTTAGTTCTATATGCAAATTAATGAATTTAAGTTTATTACCAAGTATACATTTTAATACCAATAGAAAATGCAAAATTTGTGTAGATGCTAAGTTATCCAAAATGTCGTTTCATTCAGTTGAACGAAGCACTAAACCTTTGTAACTTATTCACACAGATATATGTGATTTAAATTATGTCCAAACAAAAGGTAGTAAAAAAGTATTTCATCACGTTCATAGATGATTGTTGATAAGAATGTAAAATGCTATATTTTTCATCCATTTATCTTATGCTTTTATGATTAATTGATTCTTAAATGTACTCATTATTCTTATATTTTGATTTAAGTTATAATTGGATGAATATTGTAGAATTTAGAAGAAACAAGCGAAAAAGGACGTAAGTGAAAGAAAATCAAAGTTCAGGGACCAAGATGCAAATATCCAAAAGATGACTTGGAAAGCAAAACGAATATGTGAAAGATTTGAAGACCAATTGATAGAAGACATGGAGCATTGGACGAAGAAAATGAGAAAAGAAACCAAGAATCGAGAAAACGAGGTTTGAGGACTAAAACGCAACAATGACATAGTTATCAATGCTATGCGGTTGCATAGCATTAACAACTATATGATCGCAACGAGAAAAGAAACCAAGAATCGAGAAAACGAAGTTTGAGGACTAAAACGCAACAATGACATAGTTATTAATGCTATGCAGTTGCATAGCAATAACAACTATATGATCGCATACATGGTTCTGGAGAAATTATGGTCAAGTTTCAAATGAACTATGCGACCACACGCATCTGTACTATGCAGTCACATAGTACCATTTTGAGGCAAAAATTTTGGTTTTCGAATTTGACTCAAACACTTATGGAAACAAATTTCAAAACGCTTTTTAAAACCCTAGGTCAGTCGAAAACACATATACACGTCCCCAAACCCTTTTCTCTCTTGTTTTGTGCTAGAATTCTCATGAGTGGCTAAACTTTTGTACTTGGTCGAAGGAAATTGAAGTCTTGGAACCAACCCAACTGTGAGATCTAAATTATTTTCATTGTTTAATTCATGTTTTGAGTAATAAATGTTCTTCTTCACTTTTTTTCATTATTTTTGCACTTAATTTCTAGGAGACCTACTAGTTTATTATTTGTTGCAATCTATAGTTAAGTTAGATATCAAATCTGTAATTGTTTGATTCATTTAACTTATAGAGCAACTAAGTTTAATGGTTTGCTGCGCCATAAATTGTTAAATCTTGGAATGAATGTTGGACTAAATTAAATAGAACCGCTTGTGCTTGTGTTATAGTTTTATCGATCTCTCTAATTATTAATGATGTTACTAGATTAAATCTATAGCACTTGTCTTGGGTTGTTTAGTAATTAGGGTTAATTGGATCATTTGTTTTCTAATTACCTACAACTAAGGGGAGATGAGAAAATAATTTTAATGGTGATATTCAAAGTGTGAATTGATATATATATTTGCATTTATGATCAGTTGTAAAATTTCGATGGTGGATATGGACTTAGACCAAGGTTTGTTCTTTTGATTTCCTTCGATATTTTAATTTGAGTTGTTCATTAGTTAAATTATTTAAAATAGTTTATGTATAGTCAAAACCCTTCAATCCTTGTTTACATAGCATAAAATTAGACTAATCACTCTCCATGTGATCGATTGTTCACTACTACATTTGTTTTTAGATGCAAAGGTTTTATTGTTGGGTGCTTGCGACATCACACCAATTGTACAAGATACTTTTATGTATACTTTTTGAAAGTAAAGATGAAACTTTGTAAGTGTTTAAGCACTATAAAAGTGAAATTGAAAATCAACTTCGAAAAGGAATAAAGGCATTTCATAGTGATCGAGGAGGAAAATATGTCACATCGTTTGAAGAATTTTGTTTAGACTCTGGAATTATCATCAAAGTACATCATCATACTCACCTCAATCTAACGGTGTTGATGAACGTAAAAAACGAACACCTAAGGAAACGATGAATGCAATGTCAATTAATTTAGGCTTAACTCAAAACTTGTGGGGTAAAGCTATTCTTTCGGTAAATCATATTCTTAATAAAATGTCACACAAGAGTAAAGTTGAATCACCTTATGAGTTATGAAAAGGTCGGAAACCTTCCTACAAGTATCTTAAAGTGTGGGGTGTTTAGCAAAGGTACATACACCTAAACTTAAATAAGTAAAGAATAGACATAAGACAATAGATTGTGTCTTTATCGGATATGCAGACAATAGTAGTACATATTGATTTTTGGTTCATAAATCTGAAATACTTGATGTATATGTAAGTACTATCATTGAATCAATAAATGGTGCTTGCTTTAAAGATATATTGTCTTGTAAAGAGAAAGAAGTAAGCTCATACAAATGAGTTTACGATACTGCAAATGGAAACTATCAAGAAGATAGTAATCATCAAGAAGATGAATAACCAAGACGTAGTAAATTGCAAAATATTCATTTTATGAAATTGAATCCATCATGAATAACCATACTTGGAAATTGATTGAACTTACTTCGGGGAATAAAGTTTTAGTCTGCAAGTGGATCTTCAAAAAGAAAATTGAAGTCGATTGGATCAATAGAAAAGTATAAGGCTAGACTAGTAGCCAAAGGGTATAAGTAAAAAGGACTAGATTTCTTTGATACCTATTCACATGTTAAAAGAATCACGTCTATATGTGTATTGATTACAATTGCTGCATTGTACAATCTTGAAATATATCAAATGGATGTTAATACTGCATTTCTAAATGGTAAATTAGAAGAAGAAATATATATGGAACAACCTGAAGGCTTTGATGCTCCGAGAAATGAGAAGGTATGTAAACTTGTAAAATCATTGTATGGATTAAAACAAGCAGTGAAGCAATGCATGAAAATTTTGACAAAACTATATTGTCAAATAGTCATCTATGAAAACTTGTATAACTCGATCCACGATAGAATCTGAGTTTATTGCCTTCAATAAAATCGGAGAAGAAACGGAATGACTTCGTAATTTTCTCAAAAATATTCCAAGTTAGGAAAAATCGATACCTGCGGTTAAAATAGATTGTGATAATCAACCAACAATTGCAATGGCACAAAATATTATGTATAATGGTAAATCTCGATTAACTATGTTAAATCAAATGAAAAATAGCTGATCATTTGACGAAAGGACTAACAAGAGATCAAGTATACCATTTTTCTAAGGGAATGAGCCTAAAGCATATCGAATGGACTCACCATAGCGGAAACCCAACATTGTAGATTGGAGATCCCAAAATCTTGGTTTAATGGGACAATTAAGTTATGAAAGATTCATTGTAAAGCACTTACTCACATTTCTACAAATCTAAAGTGCTGGAATAAAAGGTATTCAAGGATAAGTGTATACGTTTAATGATTCCTATATCTTGGAAGTAGACAAGTGATATATGATACAATACTATAAGAGATCACTTATGTAAGTGTGAAGTGAGCCCGCTTCTACGAGAATTTGATGCTTAAATTCTCTTAAAGCACTTATAAAACTAAGAGTTGTTCAGGACTAAAATGAACACAATCATGAGAACCGAAATAGTTAGATGATTTATGGTGTTGGTATAGTGGTTTTGATTTACACGAACAACTGAATGGTTCAAGACATCGCGTTCACCAATTAGCTTAGTAAATTCTATCGTATTCAATTAAGGAAGGTTCAAAGTCACAAGCCAACTACTTTGATGCTATAACTTGTCATTTGTACTCCTTTGTTAGAGTCTTCATATCATTAGCATAATGCATTGTCTATTGTGGAATTTTCATTCATGTGGGAGATTGTAAGAATTGGTTAAGTGTTAAACCATGGAAAATTGACTTCAGTATCAACTTTGGCCAAATATTCGGACTTGTTCAGATAGTCAAATCATGAAAATAAATAGACTAACTTGTTCTACTCATTGAGTATATCATCATGGTATATTTGTAATATCAAAATCAATTCCTGGTTAATGAGAAATTGCAGTCCAAAGTTGAAGGAAAAATAGATGAAACTGGCTGGGTATTTATCTATCCCGGCAGCTTGCCTACCTCTCGAGCAGTGAGGCTGTTGCTCGAGAGAGTGAGTCTCTCTTGACGGGCTAGCAATAGTCGAGATCGAACGAAACAAGGGCAATAGACTAGCGACAGCAAAATCTGCGACCCTTAGCAAATGTTGCTGAATTTTGAGCACGACGCTTCATTCACAACATTTCTTCCTCTATGAATAAAACCCTTGGGATGCCCATTTCATCGTCCCAGTGATATGAAATCCTAGCATAACATTAAATTCATCTTTTCCTAAACAAAGCTCTGCATAAAAATCCATTTCATTCTAGAAGGAGTACAAAAATCAATCTTTGAATCGTTGTTCTTGTGTTTTGGAGTGCTACAAACACAAGGAGATAGTCATTCTATCTTGAGAGTTGATTGTCATCGTCCGTGAGCACCGTTGCAGGACAAAATCGACTTAAAGACAAAGATTTCAACTCTTGCCTTGCCTTTGCATCCATTTCACTTGGCGTTATTTTGACATTCTTTTTCTTTGGTATTTATTACTCATTTCCTTGCTATTACTCTGTTCAATTTTTGGTAAGGTTGATAAGTTTGATTTTTGATTTAAAGTCATCACTCTAATTCATTATCTCATCAACAGTAAGGGCCATAACAAGTCACTCCTAATTGCTTTTTGCCATAGTATAAAATGTTATACTTGGTACTCATGAAATGAAAACACTTCCTTTTTTAAATTTTGCTAATTCTCAGTATGGAGCGTGCATGGTGTTAATTTTATCCAATTAACATATAACTAAGAAATATTTATCTATAAATTATCGTTTCTCCTGTATACAATCCTTAGAAAGTCGTATATGAACAAAAATTTCTTCGTCAAGAACAATAAACTCAAAGTTCGATATTCTAAATAATAAACTAATTGGCATGAGGATTGCAAGTTGTACCAAGGAGGTCCGATTTCATAAAAAAGTGATGCATATATTTGATTTAAAGAAAAAAAAAAGTGAAATACCTATCTCTTTGACCTTCTACATGTTCACGTCATAGCATAGTGAGAATATCATTCGGCTGGTTGGTTTTATTAAAATATGGTAGCAGCGATGTTAAAACATATTAATTTTACTTGACGTACTATTAAGAAAATATTGATAAATATTTTATCTATGTTACTCAAAAAGTCTATCGACTTGTATATTGATGTCAATCGACTTGTATATTGATCATGAAAAAGTCATCATAGAATATATATCAACTTCAAATCTTTGTCTCATCATATTGGTAAATATGAAAGGAAATGGACATTTTTTTTCCTTTTTTTTTTTGAGCTTAGCTTTATGTTTTGAAAGCTTAATGTTAATTAAATATTAGCTTCTTTATGTCCCTTCTAGAAGCTCTTAAATGAAGATGTCAGTTTTGTTGGACATTAATATTCTATTAAAGAATAGTTGGTTGTTCTGCTCATTTTTGTATCATCCAAAGATTTTGACCAAATTAATTTGATTTAAAATAATGTTAGATTAGTTGATTGACCACCTCACGACACAATGACGGTATAGTTCGAGATTAAATGTCTGTTTTAAACGAAAATGATAATTTTTCAAGAAAAAAGAGAATACAGTCAGTCTAACTAGAAACCTCAGCTACACAAGCACAGGAGCAAGTAAATGCATGGACCATTTTGTTCTACCTATGTAGATACATCGATATGAACCATGGCCAATTTGTTGTAACAAAACAATTACATGTAACGAAATAGTTTCACATAAGGTAAAAAGTAAAATCAGATTCAAGTTGTGTACAAGTGGAAGAGGGTTGCATTCAATGATGACTAGACGAACTCCAACCCTCTGTGTGAGGCAACAAAGCATAATCACCGTTACCTATATGTATGTTCGCCTTTTTCAGTCAAAGAGGCATAACACGCGGCGTGACATGACAAGAATTCAAAATGCTGTTCTTTAGCTTTTATGTTTTACATTGCATTCTTCGTCTTTAAATGGGGTAAGACGGTAAGTGTACTTTTATTGCACAATCGACTGAAGATCAAGTTGAGCTCGTCCAAAATCTCTATACTTTTTCATTATTAATAACATACGTGTAACTTTGGGGGGGGGGGGGATCCATCACAAAACACAATAATTGGTTGAATCATAGCCATCAAAATCCCAATCCATGAATATCACAAGGGGCAATCATGGAGTTCCCCGTGTGAATCACTTACTAATATTCAAACCCCAATCTGCCAACAACTAAAGTTGAAGACAGAGATTGGGTAAAGAAAAGAGGTTTTTAGTCATTGCCAATGCAGCTACATGTATATACTCTATTATCAGTTTCAAGTACCCATCAAATGGTCTCACCATTTCAAGAATGTATACATGGTTGGGATTCAATAGGAATTTTGACCATAGGGAGATTTTTAGGGGATGAGATATTTTGTTCAAATATTACACGATAATGTAATGGTCTTGACGAAGCTGTAAACTTTAGCCCCTGATTAGTGTAGANTAACCTTGGGGGGGGGGGGGATCCATCACAAATCACAATAATTGGTTGAATCATAGCCATCAAAATCCCAATCCATGAATATCACAAGGGGCAATCATGGAGTTCCCCGTGTGAATCACTTACTAATATTCAAACCCCAATCTGCCAACAACTAAAGTTGAAGACAGAGATTGGGTAAAGAAAAGAGGTTTTTAGTCATTGCCAATGCAGCTACATGTATATACTCTATTATCAGTTTCAAGTACCCATCAAATGGTCTCACCATTTCAAGAATGTATACATGGTTGGGATTCAATAGGAATTTTGACCATAGGGAGATTTTTAGGGGATGAGATATTTTGTTCAAATATTACACGATAATGTAATGGTCTTGACGAAGCTGTAAACTTTAGCCCCTGATTAGTGTAGATTAAAATAAAAAAAATTTATAGATTTTGATAAAAATAAAAATAAGAAATTTTAATGAAATATGTGGTTAAAAAGTTGTGAGTCATATGATATATGTGATTAAAATTAATTATTAATCTTCATTTAAATTAAAATATTAATTTTAATCCCTACCAGAGACTTGTTTTAAAAGATATATATATTGTTGTATACAAACAATACTGTCAAAGTTGTACTTTAATGAGTGGGTAAAAAAGATGGGGTAAGTAACATAATTGACAAGTGTTTTATATGCTTTTTTATATTCTTAAATTTACTTAGACTATGTTTGGCCCCCATTTTTCTTTTTTAGAAAAATTCATTTTCAACCACACATTCTCCTATAAAATAATATTACATGTATATCGAAAAAGTTTCCTTACTTTTTAATCACACTATATTCAACAAAACACTATTCTAAAATATATATTTGGTCAAACAAGGGCTTAATATATCGTGTTTATATGACAAGTATAATTATTAGTTTTTGCATTTTTCAATAAATGCGAGAAATTACGGTTTGTAATGGTCTTGGGGACGTACAATTTAGTGGTGGTTTTGGGGTTTCCTTCCGCCTTTGTTTCATCTGTTTGTGCATGGTGGTTGTGATGATTGGTAGTGGTGGCAATGGTGATGGCAGTGACGGTGATGAAGGAGGCTCACAATTTGTTCCTAGGTCACATATCATAGTGCATATGTCGCGTATCAATGTATATAAGTCACACATTCAGAAGAATGTCACAGGCAATTGGATCAATATGATAGAGAACAAATCAATGTCCAAATGTCACATATCCAAGAGAACTGGTCACAGACTATTGGATCAACATTAAGTAACAGTTTGCATGAAATTTAAATCACATTGCCAAAAATCCGTCACTAAAGTTCAATAAGCTAATTCGTCAATTCTATTCGACCAAAAATTCGTCAATTGAAGTTCAAATTGAAGATCAACATCACATGTAATCGTTTATATAACGATGACTGTGAGATGAGATGGCGGCGATGGATGCTAGTGACTGTGAGAATGGATGTCGACGGGTGGATGTTGACAGCGAATGGATGTCGGTGACTGTGAGAATGGATATTGGTGACTATGAGAGGGGATGGCAACAAATAAATGTCGATGACTGTGGCTAGAACTGGAGAGAGATTGGAGTGGATAGAGATTTTTTATACCAATTAGGCTTTGTTTGAGTAAAATATTTCATTAATCACTAAATTTATACATCCGTCACGCTTTTCTCACTTAATTTTAGAATGCTTCTGAGTGATTTATGAACTTTAACACGTTATATTCTATCACTTATCACGTTTCATAAGTTACTAGACTTTAAAATATTTTCGAGTAATCACTTAACTTTAACGCATTATACTTCATCACTCACTCACCATGTTTCATTAGCCACCAACTTTTACTGCCATCATACCTTATTTACTGAACTTTAAATACTTTCGAGTGGTCACTGAACTTCATATTGTTTTCGAGTAAACTTGGTTTTAGATCAAGAAAATAAAATAAATATCAACTAGATGATGAGACTCTCAATTTAAGACCAAAAAAATTGATATTGATCGAAGAAATATAATTTTTAGTCCTCGAAGCTATATTTAAGGCAAAAGAAGAATGCTAGTTTCAAGTTGATATAAATCTTAATTTAAATCATATTTTTCCTTCACATTGAGAAAATAAAATAGAAAAATTATTTATTTATTTCGATTGGGATCGTAGATCCAAATCAAGAAAAAAAAAAAAAAAATTGCAAACGGGCAGTGGAATTTTCGATTTAGAATCAATAATATTAATTAAGACTAACGAAATATAATTTTAAAAATTGTCACAAGGTAATTCAAAAATAAAGGCGTCGTCTTCATATATGATATTTTACGCTTCAAGATTTTCAATTTTTGAACGGTTAAATTCAATCGATAAAATTTAGTGACCGCTAGGAAGCATTTTAAAGTTCAGTAAATTTAGTGAACGGTTAAATTCAATCGATAAATTCAATCGACGAATGTACAAGTTCAGTGACTAATGAAACATGATGGGTGAATGATATAGTGTATATAATAAGCCCATGTTTGTCTTCCATTAAATCCTAACTTTTTTTTTTTCTAAATTCATTTTCAATCACATTGACATAATAAAATATTTTGTACGTAAATTCAAAATTTTCCTTAATTTTTAAC
>CAIGRL010261112.1:0-17217 GCA_903798325.1 Fraxinus xanthoxyloides | reverse complement strand
TTTTTTTTTTTTTTTATGTGCAAGGATGGTGATGCTACTAAAAAAGTTATTTCCAGATAGGTAACGAGACCTAGCAGTCCTTGCACAAAGAGGACATTTGTGTAAAACTAGAAACTCATAGACTCAAAAACTCTGTATACCCCAAATCAGTATCTCTAGGGAAGCTTAAGCCTCACAGTTAGTATACGAGTTCCCTCACACTTTGATAATTAATATATAATGTCTCAAATATTTCTTCATTCCTTTAGGATGAATTTAAACCAGTAAAAGGTCAATTATTTTATTCATTAATTGTTTGCACTTTGATAATGAATATATAATGTCTCAAATATTACTTCATTCATTTAGGATGAATTTAAACCATTAAAGGGTCAATTAATTTATTCATTGATTGTTAAAGTAAAAAGATATTTCAAAGAGTTGTTAAAGGTTCGAGAGGAATAAGACGACGTTGAATGATACAACCATCTAAATATATCCAAAACTAAATTCATCCCATTATGAATGCTAAAGATCCATAATTTGTTCCTGATAGTGTACTAATGTATACCACTAACAAGATTCAAGTCACTGCCTTTTCTCTTTACGTGTCATTAACCATCTAGTTCACTTGCTCCACAGCCTTTATTTATTGCTCTGCTTTTCCGATACACATTCTTCTCTTGTTTACTTTCTTCTTTCATTTTATCTGCTTATTCACATTCGGATATTTATTAATCAAGTGCTCAATCAACACAGCTTAATCAGCTTTCCTTTTCCATACTAAAGACAGGTCAAAGGAAATATGACATAACGAGTTTTAACATTCAGATAAAAGAAAGTTATTCTTTAATAGAAAATGTAATGTCAAAACAAACATTCTTCTGAGCATTAACGCATGTGAGCATACCTGTCAAATGTGACAAAGCTTGCAAAAGTTTGACAAAACTAGGATCATCCAAGGAAAAATGAATTTGCTCCCTCTATTCAGGAAGAAGAAATGAAAAAAGTTGCAGGCATTATTTAACATAGGAAAGAAAATGAAAATGCCACAGGCATTATATATATCTTGTCATGTCCAGTATGAAGCACAATGGCAATACCTTCAATAAGAAATTCAAAATCGTATCACAAGCCAAGAATATTGTACCACCATCCTCATCACCATTACCGTTTGATTCAATCAAACAAATAAGGCACCCAGCAACCTGCAAAAGAAGTCAGTATTCATATTCTTAAGAGAACAAGAGAACTAACATTTTTGAACAATTATATGAATATTTATTGCGAAAAGGTATATTTTATACATGTGTTGGGCTAATCAAAATGGATAACTGTATTGGACATGTATTGAGTTCATCAAGTCATTTCAAATCATTGACTCACAGCTCTCAGGGCTCCAGATGAAGCAATATCTTTACATTCTTCAGTCCTCATTGTCATTTGACACAGCATGGGGAGCAAAAAGCAGATGGAGTGAAAAGGACTGCCATTTTAAAGCATGTTCAAATAGTTTCAATTAATAAATATACAGAAGTAAATAACCTAAACTATAACTTCGAAATTATGATATCATTATGAAATCTATCAAACCTATGCTCATCTTCCCCTTCAACTGAAAGCATATAGCTGAGAAGCTCCTTGACCTTCTCGTTGCATGCATTAGGTGCTTCTGCAAGATAACTGAAATAATAATAGGTATGAGCATCTCAGAAACTGTTATAGTCAGTTCTAAAAAAGTGAAACAAAAACTAGGAGAGGACAACAAAGTAAGAACGATAATATGTGTACGTTAACATACCTCCCAACTATCCTCACTGAAGCTAGAAGGTCATCTCCTTTCTTCTGGCTGTGTTCCTGGCAAAAACATGATTGTAAATGCAGAAGTCCAAATATAAGTTACCGTTCAAATAGACTTATACCTTGGCATCTTGCAAATAATCAAGAACTACACCAACAGTCTCATTGAGACCAGAGATGATCTTCATGAAGGTGCTTTCACTAATAATGGAATTTGAATTTAACTCTGCAAAAATAATTTCCAACAAATCAGATGCAGCATAAGAGCATATCTCTTGATAAGAACCTTTCCGATGTAGAAAATTGAAGTACACACGAATCCTGAACTACTCTAGGTACAAGTTACAAGTACAGCGACAGAATACTTCATCCACAAATAAATTTCAAAAGCCCATCTAAGAGCTCACCTATATAAAATTGAAACCACTGCATTGCATGTTGCAGTAGAAGAAGGATCCACATTAGTTCATACTTATCATCAGCTAAACAATACTAAGTATCATGATATACTGAGAAAAAACATTGTTGTAAAAATTATGACCATTGGGAATTGAAAGTTGTGGGGTCACCCATGAACTGAAACGTGAAGAGTGTTTCAGTTCTTGATAAGTCCACATAAACATGATACTATAGGATGTAACAAAGAGTTGGCAAACTAATCACATAATGTTTAATGAAGCTAGAGTCAGAGCACAAGACCTATATGTATCTAAAGAAGCAGGAGGCATTTACCATTGAAAAGTCTATATGTGCTAACACGCAAACATTGACAAACACAGCTTAGAAAAGTGAAGATCAAGTACCTTCACTTTCCCCTAATTTTGAGATCAGTTTAATAATCTTTTCCACCAAAGAAAAGGCAACCCCAAGATTCCTTTGCTTTGCCACAAAGGTTTCAGCATCAGACGAGGAATTTTCGGAGGCTTCATATTTCAGATATGCAAGCTCATTAAGGAGAACAGCAATTTCTACTCTAGATGACTCCAAAACAAGCAGTATACACCTGTAATAAGAAAGTAGAGCAGAATTTTCTAGGTTACCCCGTGAGGATGTTTAGCGAAGAAATAAAAAAGGAACCCATCAAAGGTCACTTTAACTACTTACCGATCAGCAGGAAAAGAACCTTGCACATTGGGCAAATTCAATGGGCCAATAAGCCATTCCTCGCCAACAATGGATATGACATGCTCAGCAAGAACAAGAGCTTGAAGCTTTTCAGCAGGTGCTGCACATAAATGGTAAATGAGCTTCATCGAGGGTGCTATAGTTGTTAAGCAAAACAGAGCATTAATTGCATTTTGCTAAAAATTTCTCACTTGGTGAAAAATACCATAAAATTTGCAAAAGATAGCCAAACAACAACTGCAAAAAAAACTACTTGCAGTGAAGCTACTCGGCTTCTGATTGACTAAGATGGCCATCATCAAACAGGCAAATTTAATTTTGAAGCAGAGAAAAAAGAAAACTATAGCCTTACATAAAGCAGTAGCCTTTCAAAAATCATCAATCTCATGTAAAAAGTATAATCCTGTATCAGCCTTCACAACAAAAAGCTTACTTCATTCATATAAGTAAAACATACCAACTCGATTTTGCAAAACAGCAACAATACCAATGCGCATGTTAGTCGACCAATCATCACCCCCCATTGACTGAAGTGCAACATTTAGAAATCCCTTCATATCAAAAAAAGCCAAAATGAGATTCTTTATGTATAAATTGTAAGATAAATCCAGTTAGTCAGGCAAGTAAAATATCAGTCAACCGCCAGGCATAGAACAACCACCAAGTTAGCACTTGAAAGCGATTTTAAATAGTAGGGAGATTAATAATTTAAAAAGTCTAATATAAATGTAAGTTGATAATATAACACGAGATTCTTCGACTGTCAAATCAATGGCAATTATCCATTGAGTTACGAACTCCTGATCTCACCATAGCACCATCGAAACAACATATAACACAAGCCATCAATATGCTAGCATAGGAGGCAGTGTCAAACCCCACCCACCCCCCAATTCAAGTCTCTTGCCTATTGGGAAAAAAATACAAAATAAAGAACTATTAGCTTTGGTGTAGTTTGACATGTGAGGTCCAAATATGAAGGCAACGGTTAATTCATTTTTTATTTTTGTGTTGAAAAAATTGATTATATGTTCTTAATCTAAGAAAGTGAAAGACTGAACTAAAAATTACTGAACAAGGTAGGGGTTGCAATAACAAAGAAAAGATGTCTCTTTAGATGGTCAAGGGGCCAAAGATTAAACAGATGGCAAGGAGCAAACTACCATTTTTAATCCAGAAATCAGGGAGCAAGAGCAATTTAGGAAAGACTTTTACTGATAAAATTGCACGTGCATGTTACAAAAATCTTGAATATATTTCTTTCACAGAATGTGTATCAACAGAAACTTTCTTACAGAATAATTTGAGGATAGAATAGCAGAGAGGAGGTGAAGCGCTTCAAACTTCAAAGTGTTGTGCAGCACAGCAAATTGTTTCGCTATAGCAGCAACCTGAAACAGGGAAGATAGAAGTTCCCCACTTGACTTAAAATATAAATGTAACAAAAGAAAAAGAATTTAAGCACATGGAAGCTCACCATCTTTGACAGCTCAGATGGACGTTCAATATAGAATTTTTCTGCCGGTAGCTTGCTTATCATCAATTGAACAAGTGTCACAGCAAGCTCCATTGTATGAGAACCTAAGAAATTTAGTAACTCAAATCTTATCAAAGCAAAACTACTTGCACAAAAATCAGAAACTACTACTTTCACAAGTTTCTCATCTGTCATTATCCTCCAATAAAACTATTTGAAAAACTATATGGCCAAAATTGTATAGCTCCATCGGGATATTGTATCAAATTTACTATTTCTCGTATAATAAAATTGAGACAACATATGGAAATAATAAGATACAAAATATAATGAAGAACCGGAAAGAGACACGAGACAAGAAAGAAGAGAGAGGAAGAGAAGAATTTTTGGAAGAGTTCGGAACAAATTAATATTGAAAATTTCTTCAAATTGATAAACGTGGTAATAAAATAAACCAAAATCTATTACTTATTTTCAAAACTAAAATAAGAGCATTTTTCTTTTTACTCTTCAGTACAATCTGCATCACAATATCCATCAGCCTGATAGGGAGAAGTTTTATTTTTATTTATTAATGGTTCATCTAGTCAATAATTTTCAGAAAGGATTGATGCTAGATACCCTCTGGCAAAGTGGGCATTTGAGATGCCAGTATGTTCATGCCTCCTGATTCATATAATGCTACAACTCCTTCCTCATGAGCAGATGACACCAAAAATAGAAATTCATAGCACTCTTCAATGAAAGTTGAACTAGACCTGCAAGTCGAAACATCATCTATATCGTAACAGACCATACATGAATCACATGGAGCTGCAAGTCCAGTCCAAAAATCAAATTAATACAGACCTATATCATACAAGATATGCTTCCTCCTTACATTAAGTATACTTGTCTTCCTCGATGCATTCAATAGCTCATTGATTAAGAGAAGTAAATAAAGAAGAAGAAAAAATATGATAAACAAGATCTCCTAGACATTTGACCAATATTCAGCTACAACATGCTGAGCGTCAGATACAACCTCAAGAATAAAGTGGACAAAATATTAGTTGGGAACATATAGTATGTCTAACGCTGCAAAATTAGAGAGAAATTGCTTCATCAAGAGATTACTCCTCTTCATCTCATCCCAAAAGCACAGTCATGGATTATACAAGCTCAAACCAGCTATCCCCTAATTCCATGCGTACTCGGTACTTCTATATTTTAGTAATTATGTGACTGTATCTATGGCATAGCATTTCTTTGCTAATACCCTGTCCCGGAAAACTGAGATTGAAGCATAAAAGATCATGTTCTGCGATGACCTCCATAGTAAGACTTTAACCACAATAATCAACTACAAGAAGCACTATTTAAACTTGTTTGGGGCTAAAAGATTATCCAGAAGGAAACTAATATATGGTGAGCATTGAGCAAATTGAATAAAGTCCAAACTTCAAATGAATAACATTTTACATACATGTTTGACATAACCTCCAAAAACAAAGGAACTTTTGAAACCATCTCTTCACTCGCGGCAATCTCAGGAACCCTAGCGAAGGCTGACAGCATCGTCACGGCTAATTGCAAGTAAGCCTCCCTATTAGCATTATCTCCTCCACCATCCCCCTTCCCCATCCCTGCCACAAAAAAAAATAATAAAAAATAAATCGAAAAATTAGGTTTTTTTTAAAAAAAAAAATTAATTACTAGAATTCATCGGCTAGTACCAGTGAGCAAGAGGCGGTGAAGGAAGCTGGGGCCGACAGCATCGTAGACCTTGTGAACGGTTTGTTGATTGTCCTTGTCACAGAATTTGGTGACCAAGAGTAGGCCTGCGAGCCTTTGAGAATCGTTTTCTCCTCTCAATAGCTTCATGCAATCTTCAAGTGTCGGCAAAGAGGAAGAGGGACTTGACGAAGTGGAAGCTTCTTCAATCTCCATTTATGTAGCTTGAAGGAGAAACAAAGGACAGTTTTGATTTTGTTGTTTGTTTGTGTAGCGTGTGTGGGTGCAAGGCTGCCCCTAGAACTCTGAGCCTGGGGGGGTAACTAATTATTACGAGACATTAAACATAATCTTACAAGAATAGCAATACTTATATATTGGTTTCTACTTGATATTGATTTTTTATACTTTTTCTCTTTGGCTCTGCTACTTACAGGATCAAAATCCCAAACAGGAAGTCCTTCTACAACTATATTTAAGGTATGTCTTTAGCATAGTTTCTCCAAAGACTAGCCAATCCAAAGTTGGAAGAATTATGTATTTTCTGTTGTTTTAATAGGTTTTGGCTGCTTCATGATAATATAATGCCGTTTTGATAAAGACCGAAGAATAGATCATAGTTCTTGAAAAAACAGGAAACAAATAAAATCAAGTATAACACCACACAAATGGATGAATATTCTCTAAATACAGAGAAAAGGAAGCCAAAGCAAAGCCAATCATCACCTAAGCGGCCAACTTAATATATGCAAATTTTTGCTCCCTATAGTTGACATGAATATTAAAATTATGTTTCATTATAGCACCTTCACGGCTTCATCCACGCTAAAGAAGAGAAAACCAGAAATATTTCAACACTTAAAAACCCTTGAAAATGCTAAACATTGGTAAGAAGTAATAAAAAAATGGGTTAAACTTGGATTGATTAAAAAAAAAATGAGTGCTGAAAAGCTGAAAAACAAAATATTCACGAATTTTTTAAGGCAAATTCGAAGCCAAATTATTAACAGAGAAATTATAATGCATCTCTAAACCCTCTTATGTGTTATAAAAATTTAAGAAAAATGGAAATTCGAAAATCAAACCTAGCCTATTAAAACAAAACCAACTCATTGAACTCAAGCTCATCATACAGTTGGACAAAATTGAACAAACTGTAAATTCCTCTTTTTCTCATAAGTTCTGCCGTTCTGGGTTACAGGTTACCAATGCTGATTTTAGCAAACAGCAAAATGGATTAAAGAGACGCGTTAAAAATTTACAGATTTACAAATTTCATTCACACCCGCACACTATCCAAACTGTGCTGAAACTCAAACATTTACAGAATTAGTACCGATTTCATTTACGTACCTGAAACCGTGAAGGGTCGGCGGTCGTCTCCAGGGGCGTATGAAATACTGCCGTGAAAAGATATGGATTTAAAGGATTTGGGTCTTTGGGAATTATTTCAGTTGGGTGGTGAAAATAGAAGAATCTGGTATTGATTAAAAAATTAGAAACATGCTAAAGGTACAGGCTAGAACACTGTGGGGGAGGGGGGTTGGTTTGCCAATATTTTAATTCATGGGGAGTTCATGAGTGAAATTTGAATACATGTCTTAATTTTATTTTATTTTTTTATTTTTTTTAGAAGCGAGCCCCTATTGTGAGGGGATATACACCTAAAATATGTTTGATGGGGATTAAAATTATATCTTTAGAAGATTGTGATAAATGTTTTTGAAATATGTGGCTGAAAAGTTGTGGAATCCATAAAAGATGTGGTTAATACTGATTGTTTGACTATGACCTGATTAAAATCAGATTTTAATCCGAACCAAACAGGGCCCTAGTATACAACCATCATTTCCGTAAAATTAAATAGGTTTGTTTAAAGAATTGAGCCAAAAATTAAATAAATACGTGGCCAAAGATTTAAAAAAGTAAAGATTTCATAAATAAGAGGTTTAGTTTTACCAATTTCAAATTTAAGAGATAAGGTTTAAAATTTCAAATTTTAGATTTTTTAAAATTTTATTTATAAATTAATTAATTAAACATACATTTTATTAATTAAATATATTAATGTCATAATTCCATATAATTTGGTCACAAATTCTATATAATTTGTCACATATTATTAATTTGTCACAAGTCACAAATTTTACATGTCGCAAATCACAAATTTTATGGTCATAATTAAAAAAAATTATAAGTTACAATTTGTTCATCGATCAGTAATAAAAAATTGAAACGTCACAAATTATTTAACGGTCACAATTCAAAAAATTTATATGTCACAATTTGTTCATCGGTCACAAATTACAAATTTTACATGTCAAAAATTATTTTACGGTCACAATTCAAAATTTTACATGTCACAAGTTGTTCATCGGTCAAAAAATTTATAAATCACAAATTATTTTACGGTCACAAATCATAAACTTTATATGTTACAAATTATTTTATGGTCACAATTCAGAAATTTGATAAGTCACAATTTGTTTATCGGTCACAAATAAAAAAATTTATATGTCACAACTTATGCATCAGTCGCAAATATTACAAGTCAAAATTTAGTGGACGGTCACAAATTGTCAAATTATTAGTCACAAATTAACAATTTTTTAGGTCGCCATTTTTTTTGTCACAATTTATTTTTTTTATTGATCGCATATTGTTGATTGGTCACGAGTTAACCAATTTAAAGGTTACGGCCAAGCAAATCATTTGTTACTACTACCAACTCATATTGTTGATTGGTCATGAGTTACCCAATTTAAAGGTCACAGCCAAGCAAATCATCTGTGACCACCACAAACACTCGTGACCACTACCTCGCCATTGTCATCAGTTGCAACGACACCAATACCGTGACACGCCGAACCACGGCCGCCACACCCATATCATCACATAACTCACCGCATTATCTCCCCACCTACAATATCATAGAACCACTACCGCCATACCCACAACATCGCAAAACTCACCCAACCATTGTACCACCCCTAACCCCTTCTTACCATCGTGGCGCTACCAGATCCGGCCAAACCCCCATCATTTCACGGCCAAGCTGTTGCCGTGAACCACAAGCCAGAACTACCACCGCCACACCCATAGCATCACAGAACTCACCGCACTACCGCCCCACCCACAGCATCATAGAACCACCTCGCCACACCCACAACATCGCAGAACTCACCCAACCATTGCACCACCGCCACCCCCAACCCCTTCTTACCATCGCGGTGCCACCAATCCGCCCAAACCCCCATCATTCACGACCAATTGTCACTACTGCAGATCGCCACCAGATCCGGCCAAACCCCCATCATTTCACGGCCAGACTATTGCCGTGAACCACCAACCGCCAATGCACCGCGAACACCATAGGAGAGAAATTGGACACATCGAAGAGAAATACATGAGACGAATAGTAGCACACAATGGTGTTCCATGCTGTGCACAAGGCTTGGAGGTGGTCGTTGACGGCTGTTATGGCGGAACGACAATCCATTTGTGGAGGGAGAGGGAAGAGAAAGAAAGGAGAGAAAAACAAGGGAGAGATATAATTAGGGCTTGTGATTGAAATTGTGTGGGGGTAGATTAATTAAAAATAGGCTACAACCAATTTGTATCATTTTTAATGTGTCTGAGCTTGGACAACAGTGGGCTATAGCCAAGTCTAGCCCACTGCCAAATCTGCCCCGAACTCAGAATGCAAATTTATCGAATAAGCTGAGTGGCTCCTCGGCTAAATTTAGGTGAGCGTTTGGTCAAGGATAAATAAGTGAAAACACATTCTATTTATTCCCCACTTTCTGACTATAATCTCTCTACTTTGTTATTTGATTTGCTCATCAGCTTTTAGTACCATTGGAGTCTACACAGATATAACTAGTGAATAGACCAATATTGTTGAGAATTTACTTAATTATGTCCAGTGAAAAATAAATTATTTTTCAATCCCCACCAAGAATCTGTTTTGTGTTTAAATAGAAATTGTGTTTAGAATAATATATTTGATGAATTCTGCAAAGCAACATCCAACATCACCAAAGTGTGACTGTCCTCATATAAGGCACTANACTGTCCTCATATAAGGCACTATGATGACCTCAAGTCAAATGATCAATTCCACCATCAAACGTTAGAGATTAACCACTGACACTCAAATAGCTATCCACGTGGAATCTCTCAACGGATCTCCAACGTTTTGTTCCATAACAAAACATTAACGTGTTCATTCAAGTGTATCACACTTTAACTTGTGAGATCGGTTACTTACTTCATAAGTAAAAAATGTCACACATGATGGTCTATCAGTAATAACGATATCCGTATCTCGTCATCACATACAACCACATACGATTTAAGATTCAATCATATGTAATTTATATCCCACAATCACAACTTCTTATGATTAATAGATCACCAAGACTTGAATCTAATAATTCTATTATTTACTTATTAGAATATTAATTTAATTAAATAATAGATATTGTCATAAAATACGCATCGATTATATATATTAAAAGTGTTTATGTCCAAAGTGGATTAGACTTAAGGCATAACACTTACAAATATAGCTGCTACAAATGATTTATCCGCTTCTTGTGGCTCACAAAAGTTGCTTGGCTTTTTGGACTCCTCAAGTGGGCAAAGGGTTGGGAGATTCCTGGTTCCAAAGTTGCTTGCAACTTGCGAAACGGATTTTCAAGTTCTATTTGGATACTTTAACTCAAGTGAGCCCAACAAAACAAAAGTGAACTCTCCTAAAAATGCCACTTGAAATCGTAGCCAGATTGTCCTCCGTGTTCACCTTGACGTGTACGGTGTTCCGATTATTCCAATCTGCAGTTTGCTACCTGAAAAATGAGGTCGAGCTTTCTCCCCCATTATACCTCCGACGTGAGAATTAGTAACTGGTTTTGAGAAGTAGAAAGAGTATAATTGCAAAGCAAAGAGTTCAGGTTTCAAGAGTCCATACCTTTCTCGCCTTAGAAGTACTTATAGGCACCTGATGCAACGTGTTCGTTTAGCGATTAGTGGCATCCTACTGATTCCATCGAAACTGCCAAAGCATCATATCTTTACTCTGTTTTGACAACTTACTGATGCTGGTATTTGCATGCTTGTATCTTTTAGACAAAGACAAGCTCCAAAAACAAGAGCTAATTCTAAGTTTTAAGCTTTGACTTTATCCACTATTCTTATACTTGCATCATTCATATGTTCAACTTGGAGAAAGAGGCGATTTGCTCAACATGCTATGGACACATTTGAAAAATGGATAAGACATTTCTTTACTTTGCAAACCATCTGTGCTTTATCCAAAAAGGTTAAAAAAAATACAATTGTGCATTTTGCTTGTCTATGCTTTAGCAAACTTTTTGTATTTCCTTTAACATCTTCACAATCTCAACAATTTTATATTTCCTTCATCTTCATAATCACAAGATTTTTATCCGCATTTGTATTTCCAAGTTATCCTGCAATATTCCACTGTCAGTCTTTTGTACCTTTCTTAGCATAATGCTTCATTTCCACAAAAGTGTCATCTTTATCATCATCCTACTTCTGAAATTATAAGAAATTTCAAGTGTCGAATAAAAAAATGTAACGGCTACTCTTTGTCAAAAACTGACGAAAAAAACAGCAGAAATACATAATAACTCAAATGATGGAAAATATTCTGAAAATTCTTAAAATTTGATAAAAGGAGGGATAAATGGAACCCACGGGATGATCCTTGGAAAAAAGTTGCCACATGTGGTACTGGGAAGGTCTTCTGTAAAGCTTCAGAGAGGATAAGTTACTTGTCCTTTTACTGGGAAACCAATAGAGTAGAGGGGCTATGCTGTTTATAGTAGGTAGTTTTACTCATTTTGGTCTTGCACGCGGTGTAATTTTTCTGTTTCACTTGAAGTAATCTTCTGCTTAATCTGTCTGCATATTTAGTGAACTTGGATTCATCCCCCTGTCAACATACTCTGCAATTTACTATTGAAATAAGAAAGGTAAAAATCTATTGAGGTATTTGTACGAGTATGGACTAATGCTAATCAATGATAACATGGGTTACGAAGTACACGCTCCTTTCATGTTTTGAACTTTCATCAAGGAAATACGAGAATAAAATTCAGAAGAATTCTGACCAGTTTTTCATCATCTAACAATTAAGTCTATTATTTCCCCTTTGCTTGTGGAAGTTGGAATCTTCATTCCTCAATATATAACTGAGTAGCACTCTTAACTTAATTTATCATGATTCTTCTTTGATCGCTTTTGATTGAGATTAAGGCTTAGTTTGTTGTTACTATTTGTGCATCACTTCATATTTCCATTGCAGATTATTAATGAAACATCAAGATTGGTGGATTTGTTTGAAGCTCTGCTTGACTCGTGCAGTCTAGAAAATGTGAGTTGATTACCCGTGAAACCCGATGTTCATGTTTTTATATGGGTTTTATTAGTTCATAGTTATTGGATGATTTTTTATTTTATTTTTCTATTAAATGGAAATTTTATAATCAAACTATTTATAAAATCCATGAAGGATATCACACCTTCTATATGCTAAGTATGAAATCAAGAAGAAAGTACTTTTGAGTTGATTACAGCTAGTGAAAGAGGAATGTCTATTAATTCCTTAGATGTACATACTGTTTTTGGAAACCCGAAAGATACAAAAACATGGCGGAAGTAAGCAATTAATTTTTTTCGTTCGAGATCTAGGGAGGATCACCTCACTGTACTACAATAGAGTCTATCGTGCAATTAGGGAAGTGGACTTCCCTTTTGCTTTTCTCGTTCTGAGAATGGTTTCTCGTTGGGAGTGTATCAGTATTGTTGGGATATCATTAGAGGGTCTCTTGAAGGATTTTGAGGAATTTTCCTGAAATGGCGTGGTTTTGTGCCTTATTTCAGAAAGGGAAATTCATAGAAGCTGAGAGATTTTTATCTTAAAAGTTAGGTTAGGAGTTGTATAAGTTCATTTAGACAGTGTTGCAAACAGGCTTTGTGAAGTTTTTGAGGCCATAGTTTCTGTGAATCAAGGAGAGTTCATGATGGGAGGACAACTTAGATATGGTATTGGTAGCTAATGTATCATTAGACATTCATAGCTTTAAAGGAGGATCTAGTTGTTTTTGGGTCTGGGTTTGAACAGACCTATATCAGGATTGGGAATTTTAGATGCTGTGCCGGAGAAGATAGGTTTTCGTACGAGGTGGAGGAAATGAATGTCTTACTACGGGTTCTTATTCAATGATTATTAATGGAGCTAGGGGTAAATTCAGGACTTCAGAGGGTAGAGATTTATTGTCCCCTTTTTGTTCACGTTAGTGGCAGATATCTTGGCTGATGAGTTGAGAGGGCAAATGAGGATTTTGGAAATATGTAAGAGTAGGTCACATTTAAAATGTTCTCTATTAACTTACCATTTTACATTTATATCCTACTTGTACAATTTCACATCTTGTGTTATAGTACACTATACACAAGTTTATTTGTATCACTGCTTCTATTTGCTCACTCTTAAAATCAGGTTGATGGGGTCAAATTTTCTTTATTTTTCCACTAATATTACTTTGGTTAAGTACAAAGTCCCTTCCTGGTGCAGGTTATTATTGTTCCTAGGTCTCTCCGTGTTCTGCATATGATTTTGACGAACTCCTTCTGCATGGAAAAGAAATTTGGTAAAAGGTGCAATGAACTAGCTTATATTATCTTATTCTGTTTATTGACATGTAAAAAATTCAATGATAATCAAATTGATGAAAGCCACAAAAAATTTCCTTATTATTAAATAACAGGAAGTTTTCACTTATAAAATATTGGTTGCTGATGGTGACAAATTGATCACTTGTGATTTGAGCTCATACAAAGTGAGAGACTAAGCATAGCTCTCTAAAGTGCCCTCCAATTCTTAAAGAATATAGACATGGATGTAATATTATGAAGTTGCAAATCAATTCTGATAAACAAATTGTTAAGAGTGCATGAACTTATCTGATTACATTATTTTAGCGAGATAAACCCTGAACGTTGAATAAGGTATATATGCAATCAGTTAGACTTCTTTGTGTTCAAAATAATTCATCAACCAACATTCTGACTACTAGATAGTGTAAATTAGCATTTTGTTGACGGACTTCTTAAGCATTGTTGTTGGGGAAGTTCTTTAATGTGCTTTCGTTTCAAACTAGAATCTATGTGGTATATGATCATCAGTATCTCTAGACATTAGCTTCTACTGTTCTTCAAAATAGTATGCCATTTGGAGCATTTAGCTTATGTTTTGAGATGCTCTTCTCTCTGTCCTTCACTGTGTTTCGCGGGAAAAGTAGGGCCTCGCTAACAATTAAAAGATAATTGAGACGATTGTGTAAGAAACAAACCTCTTGAAACAAAGTCAAAAAAATGGTGCTTTATTGATGAAGATTTACAATTGGTGAAAAATCAAATGCCTTCAAGGGGTGTAAGCATACAGAGCAATTGAAAGTCAAATGTGATAAAAAGTAAATGCAATGAAAATTACATATTCTTTGTTCGAGAGTGTTTGATTCGGGTTCCTTTCTTCTACGCTTTCTCCTCTTTTATACTCCTCTGACACATGTTATTGGGGAACTGTCTGAAACCGCTTGTCGTCCTATAACTATCCACGTTCTTCATCATGGCTAAGTTGTCATGTAACTTCGTTTTTAACCGCTGTCATTACTTCTACTATTTAACCACTTGTAGATGAGATTTTGGATCATGTGACATGATAAGATTATTCATTAACTTCCTTAATAACCATTACTCATAATAACAATTTGCCCTAGTCTTGGTCCTCTCGCGGCCTTGGGCGATGAATATTCATAAAGTGTTGTATTCGAGAGCTTGGGAATCTTGTAGACTTGGGCGATGATGGGCCTCTATTACATAATTCTGTTTTTGGACCTTTTACATGGTCTCACTTGGGACTGCCTTTGACTTTCCTAACTGGGGCTTCACTCCTCGGGCCATTTAATTGGGCCTCATTTTTATGCGTCAACAATTACCCCCCAATATGGCAAAATTAATATCGATTATTAATCTTATGCCATATTCATTCTTTGTATTTTTCGCAATACTTGAAATCGTAAGAAATGGGGAGAATCCCAATTTATTACCTTGTTGGCGGTGACCTTATACATTTCAACAAGTGAAACGTCATGCCACTCTTAAAAATCAAAAAACACGCCACTTATTCACACCATTATACCCCGTTGGGCCTTTATAAAGCTACGGTTCATCCTCTTGCTTCTCCATTCCGGTACTTGCACTCCAATACCCTTGAGAGAATTGAAACCAGTGATAAATGGCAATTTCAGAGAACTCTCTTAGTTTTGACGACTATCAAGAACTTCTCACTAAACCATACATATCTCCTGTTCCACTTTCATCAACCAACTCTGACCTCAACGAGTTTTACCTGGGCCCTTCATTTAATGATGTTGATTCTGTGGAGCAAGCCGCAATGAGCCAGTTGTTTCCCTGTACTCAAGACCCCCTTTTCATCCTTTTCCATTAAAGCCAATACGGGAAAGAGGTATTCGCACCTGGCCCAAATCTAATGCTACTTTTCATTTTTGGCATGCACGTATGGTAAAGCATAGCCCCACTAAGGCAATTTTTTATCGCATTAAGATTTCTGATTTATTAGAAATCGCTCTTCGTCCCCCAACTTATGACTCCGCATTTTTTTCCCATTGCTTTGAGTTTCTGGTCTTCTGAGTATAATACTTTTATCTTCCCTCTTGATCCAATGTCCATTACTCTAAGGGATGTTGGTGCTTTAGTTAACCTTCCGCCCCTGGGCGACACCATCTCCCCTACTCTTTTGGTCACTGGTGCTGCCCCAAAATTTGATAAGAAACTCATCGATTCCTATTCGGGCATGCAAAAACTTTATAAGAACTCTACCACTGAGCCCAATCATGTTGAACGTGTGGCCTTCCTTCAGGTCTGGCTTTGTAAATATGTCATTTGTGTGCCCAGCATGAAACATTCCATATCTTATTTGCCCATAGCGCATGATTTAGCATGTGGTAGGTCACTGAACCTTTGTTTATTGTTCCTAGTTGCATTTTATAGAGGCATGACTTCCGTGCAATCCCAGCTGCAAAATGGTGCATCTCCTACTGGCAGTGGACCTCTTTGGCTTGCTCAATTGTGGCTGAGAGTATATTTTCCACAACTTAGTGCTCCTCCAATTCCACCTAGATCGGTTAATTGTTACGGGCTATTTATTAATCAACTAAACCCTGTGAAAATGTCTAGTATGGAGGTTTTCACATTCTTTTACACCTTGAATTCCATTTCCTCCCTTTCCCTTTCTGTTTTGCCCATTTAGGTTCAATTTTTGATTGGGAATGAACTGTTTCCATGATATTTTGACTGGAACAAATGCTAAGGCCGGAGTTGAGATATATGTTCCTCAATTTTTTACCCGTCAGCTGGATTTTGGCCAGACTTGGCATGTTCCTCTGTGTTTCTCCAAGAGCTTAACAGACAGCTTCCATACTATAACCAAAGCAGAAGCACAGACCATTGATGCCCGAAATATCCTTTTGACCCAGGGCTTTTCTATGGCTCCATTAAAATCCACTTTTGTCACTCATTCAATTTTTGACCGACTCTGGCTGGCGGTGAAGCGTAATTATATGATCCAGGGTGCGCCACAATTTATCAAGATTTTGATGATTGTTGGAAAGAGAGTAGAGCCAAGCTCGAGACTTCAAAGAGTTAATAAAGTTGGTCATTTACATGTTCGAGCAACAAAGTCCATAATATTGAAGACAACAAGTCAATGGTTAAGTAACATGTTGGACCGAAGTCGGAATTGGTTGAAAAGCACTCGAATTTTTAGTCTCAGTTTGAGACCCATTTTTCGCATAATATACGTTCCAGTATGAAGATTTGTATTCTAGAATATTTTTAGCCCTTGAAGTAATCTTCAACGCATTTTGAATCACCTCAATCGGATATCGGGAGAGTAAGATACGATCAAATTACTGAAAGCAGTCCGGATCCGGGAAAACTGTTTTGACGCGAATTTTCTTATTTTTGCTAGAATTCTAGTTTATGTTAGATTCTTGTAATCTTTATCAATT
>CAIGRL010261094.1:0-11958 GCA_903798325.1 Fraxinus xanthoxyloides | reverse complement strand
TATGTTCTCTTCAGAGATGATAATGAAATGAAGCTTCCATACTTTATTGCAATAGCTGGGGTTGCTTGTGCCCTTTTTGCCATAGCTATACCCCATTTGTCAGCGCTAGGGATTTGGCTTGGATTTTCAACATTCTTCAGTCTAGTGTATATTGTTGTAGGATTTGCACTAGCTCTTAAAGATGGTATGGTTTCTTTCTGTTATCAATTTTTAATATCTCTTGAAAGTGTCAAATGTTGATGTAAATGCTTTTCACTCTGTTCCTTTCAAGTTCTTTATCTTTCTGGTAAATTTATGTTCTTGATTAGACTTTATTTTGACTAGGAATATGTCGAATATCATACAAATAAATAGTGCCGTGTTCTACAGACATAATATTCTTCCTTTGGAACCTTTTGCTGATTATGCAAACTGCCTAACTGTATCTATGAATTGAATAAAACCGAATATTCACTTTTCCCTTCTCAAACCGACTATTTTTTAGTAATTTACAGGAGCTAGAATTTATTTTGGTGTATTATGTCTTCCTTAATACTATCAAGTATTGTCCAGTTCACATTTCCAATGTAGTGTTTGTTCAAAAATAAGAGAGCGTAGACATAGTTAGAATGATGGTGCTCGCCTATATTTGATTCCTTAACTTTCAGTCATGAGAATTTAGAAAAGCTTTAGTGCTGCTGCTTTATTTCTCCGCCTATATTACTATTCAGAGAAATTTCTTATGCTTAATGCTCTTATATTATTTACAACATTTTATAGGGATTGAAGCTCCTCCCAGAGACTACAACATTCCAGGATCAACAACCAGCAAGATTTTTACAACCATAGGTGCATCTGCAAACCTTGTTTTTGCATTCAATACTGGAATGCTCCCGGAGATACAGGTGGGAAATATCATACCTCTGCAGTCTCTTTAAATTTGGATACAAAAATTTATGGTAAATCGTAAAACAATCTGAAGAATCGTCTATGTATTGTTAAAGAAAAAACATTGCCATAACCTTTTTGTCTTCTTTGGAGACAGCTAAGCAACAATACCAATATGACAATACTACTTGGGCGGAGGTCAGCTCCCTTTATTTGAAACGGAGGGTACCCAGAGAAAGAGACTCCTTCATGGCATCTTAGGCTATTGTTTTTGGGGTATATATACCTTGAACGTGACACTCACAAACGAATTATTCTTCTTGCAACAGGCAACGGTGCGACAACCTGTAGTTGAGAACATGATGAAAGCTCTTTATTTTCAGTTCACATTGGGGGTTCTGCCAATGTATGCTGTAACCTTCATGGGATATTGGGCTTACGGAGTCAACACATCATCCTATTTGCTGAACAGTGTCGATGGTCCTGTCTGGGTGAAGGCTTTGGCTAATATTTCAGCTTTCCTGCAGACAATTATTGCTTTGCATGTAACAAATCATCCTTCCCCCCTCTTACTCATTCTTTTTCATTTGTTCTTTTTTCAAAAGATGCACAAGATTTACTGATATGTTGTTTGCTAACTTGTTCCTTTGCTCATCATCTTTCTATCAAATCTTAGTTGGGGCAGTTGACTCCATTGCCTCCCTTTAAATCTGCCAGTCTTTTGTATGTAGTACTGAACAGGATTTGAGAGAACATTATAGAAGATTTCAACTCATTTTTCTTCTTTAGTATTGTCGAATTATTACCGAACACCCTTTATTGTACTAACTGAAGAAGCATCTTCTGTTATAGATATTTGCGAGCCCAATGTACGAGTATTTGGACACCAAGTACGAAATCAAAGGAAACGCTTTGGCTCTCCGCAACTTGTCATTCCGAGTTGTAGTGAGGGGCGGTTACCTCGCCATTACAACATTTGTCTCTGCTTTGCTGCCATTTCTAGGAGATTTCATGAGTCTCACTGGTGCTATCAGCACATTCCCACTTACATTCATTCTTGCGAACCACATGTACCTTGTTGCTAAGAGAAACAAATTGACTTCCATAAAGAAGAGCTGGCACTGGCTTAATGTCTGCTTCTTTGGTTGTATGTCTGTTGCAGCAGCAATTGCTGCATTGAGACTCATTGCTGTAGATTCAAAAACTTACCATGTTTTTGCCGATTTATAATGTTCTTTTTATTGGTAGGAAATTTCAATCCCTATGTAGGATTTCAATATTCACTCATAACCAAGGGTTAAGCTCTTCATTCATAATTAATATGATATTTTAGTTTGTTCATTTCATGGCTGAAGATTGTGGGATAAATTCTGGATTAATATTTCATACTTGACACATATTTCTCTCTAGGATTGAAATAGTAAACAAAATTTCCAAATTCACAAGTTTGCTATGCCATGTTTCTACTGTTAGTAAGTTATGCTTTCCTCCCAAACGTGTAGAACTGGTAGATAGCAATGGAGATGTATCATGTATGCATGCACTGGAGTGCACTAGCTTTTGTGCTTGGATGGTTTACATGTCGATCTATATCAAGAATTTGGACTTGGGTAATCTTGCTTGAGCATAAATACTTTATGGAGTTTCGAGATTATGCAATTAGTACTCTTTAAGAAATATCTCCTCGCTTTCTTGAAGAGACGTGGTTACTTTTGAATCGCCCCATATTTAAAAATGTCTTTATTTCTTTTGCCCCACAAAATTAGTAATACAAGTATTTCGGTGTATACGGGGTTTCTTGGTGACGTTATAATAGGCTAGTCATAACAGGTTTAGGTAGTTGTGGTAGCTCAATTGTGTCGTATATTTGGCCTGAGCTCGGGGTCAAGATTCGCACTCGAGGGCTCGTATATGAATGGTCGGTTGACAAACAAGGTCTAGCCCTAAGGTTGTAACTCATAGGTCAATGTTCGGATAAAACTACTTTTATCCTAGACGATCAAAAATTTGTGCAACAATCATCGACTATCTTTCGATAAAACTTTTCCATCTTTAATAGTATCACTACGTATAAGTTCTCTACCCAACTGCATAGACAAATTGCCAAAAAGTAAACTTCAATTGTTCATTCTATCTTGTAGAATACACTCAATAGTTCCTCTTCTGACCGACGCTTTTCCCTTGAGGAAGGGAAAAATATTAACACCTTATACGACACACAAATTATTGAATATAGTTAAAATAATACAAATTATCAAGGGGATAAAATCTACCATAAGATGATCACCATGTTCTACAACCACAAGGAAGCCACTCATATATAGTGTAAAAATACTCCAACGAACAAAGGATATATAATTAAACAACCGAACCAAGATTAGAGCAAAAGCACATTGTTATTTGGAAAATATAATAAAAAAAGTTTCCATTTCTCCAGATGAACATCTTTTTCCACACTTAATTGAATGAATCTCTGTATCCAGAATCATTTCAACTAACCTGGAACGAAAGAAAATATATCATCACGACCTTGCATAATTACATTTAAGAATGCTACCAGTGCAGCAACATGAAGCAGATTCTCAACTACTAGCATATCAAGTCAATGTAATTATGTATATATCAGAGATAAGTAGTTTTATTTTTAATAATTTGCCACCTATAACTTGTTCTTCGCTTGTTTGCACGTAAAGGTTACTTTTGCAGTATATCAGGTTTGGCTCCGCAAAGTTACTGGCTCCAATACATCAAAAATTTACATTGACACTGGCCTAAAAGAAGAAAAAGATTTATTTTTAACTTTCTGAATACACAGTTCTAAGCCCACAAATATTATGGAATTCTAGGATGTCTCATTGCATTTGATGCTCTGAAAATTTGGCAAGCTATGAGAGATCAGCTTTAGAATCCACAGAGAAGAAAAAAATAAAAAAAGTGTCTTCGTTCCACTTCATAATCAAATTATAGTTTCTTATGAGGAATAAATATATTGCTTACTTCATGAAATACTCCTATGTCCATTAAATTTTATGCCGCAGCCCTTTTGCAAAATTTATAATTATTTATAAATAATCAAACTTCATTTTCAACCACACATTCCAATTGACCCCAAAAGTACTATCCACTTATTTACAACTCATTTCTACCTATTTATTTACTAAGCAATTTATAAATTCTTCCCAAACGGAGGCTATAACTTTTAAGCAAATCCAAAGATACAATGAAAAATCTGTGAATTACAAATAAAATGTACCTGCTAAGCAAAACGAGTCCTCTGATGAGTAATCATCCAGATACCAGCTTCACAAGAATGCAGAGCACATTAAGAAGTATAAGAGGCACTCTTAAGTACTGTGCTGCATAAATAAGACCAATGATTTGCCCCTTTAACGATTTTCTCCTAACCCCAGAATATTCCTGGAAGCTCCATCCCCTGGGGGCAAGCACACGATCTTCATTTAGTACAGCCAGTGCATTTGCGAGAAGCAGGCAGCCCTCCAGCAGCGTCCACAAACCCATTTCCTATGTTACATACTGATTTAGTATCTCTTTCTTTTTCTAAGTCTTTTCTTAGTTACAACAACAAACTAAGCCTTTTTCTGCAATAAATTTAAGGTCACTAGATCATCTAACTAAATCCTTTTCCTCATTCTATTCGATAGATATGCAAAAAGATTTAAAGCATTTAAATTCTTAGCAACTACCGTAGACCATGTTATTTTAATTTCTCTCCCTTCTTCTGACATACTATACCTAGATCAAGTCACTCGTATGAACGCGTCTCTGTCTATGCAAAACATGTAATGACTAACTAAAGTGTCCTACTATCCTCAATCACATCCCCATGTGTTTGTATATTTTGATTTCTTATCTTAACCATTTTAGTATAATCACACATCCATCTTAGTGTCCTCATTTTCATAATGCCCATTACTTTTACCCTATGAACATTTCATCATTCAACAACTCAACAATTAGTATGAAAGAGTTTTCTAAGTTAATGCCGATAAAGTTGTTTAACAAAAAGAAGAGCAGATGAGGAAGACTGAGCACCATATTCCACTGACAACAAGGAAACTAAAATAATAGGAGAGGATATGGAGAATGATTCTCAAGTTAGCATAGTAAAATACCATTACTGCAATAACGAAGAATTTAATAACTGACTTTCTGAAACTAATTGATGATATGTTCCTGCTCAATTCCAAGGTATTCTAGATGCTAGCCGTAGTGGCCACACAGAACTGTAATGATATAAATATTCGGCCTAAAAATGTACATTTGCGTACACCATTTACACCAAGCCAAACATTTCATTATTAGCCGATTCCTGTTTTCGAAGTAGGGGCCAAGGTAATTCAGGAATAGTTCATTCCCTAATTGGAAAGACGCGATGTCTCGTCACCATCAACCAACTAAAATGGCGATTTCAATCACTTTCCAAACATTCACCCTATTGAGAAAAACGAAACTGCAGTTTTCTTAAATAATGCATCTTTATCATTTCAATTTCTTTTACAATTTCACAGAAAAGTTTTCAATATATTTGTAGTAAACAACATTGTTCTTGAATTATGCATCTTTATCATTTCAGACTCTTAAAAAAGGGAAAAAAAAAATAAAATCGTCCTCGTATACTTGATAGTCAAATAACATATAAATGCAAAGTGCATACCAGTATGCGTAAAAGCAAAACAATAATAATTCTGCGCGATAATTTCAGCCAAAAAGATTAAAATAAATTCTCCCAAATAAAAATAAAGAAAAGAAAAAGCCATTACAATAACATACAGCAGAGTCTCCACGGCGAGAATTTACAGATGGTGATCTGAGGTTTTTACGAATGCAAAAAAAATATGCGATAATGACTTAATAGAATGAACTAAACTTCGAATTATCCCATCAAATCTTTGAACTAGAATAAAAAAGTCAGAATAATCACTCACCTTGGAATTTTGGTGGAAGAAGAAACCTGTATCGACAAGAAAAGATCCGAGATGGGTTTACCCCCTTTCGGCCGATCGCGTTTATTAGCAATCTTATGCACGCGTCACCAGTGTTAAATACCGACAAAGCCCTCTATGCTTCCTTTCAAAAATTAAGCTTCGTTCGATAGAAATTAAAATCGAATTAGAATTGAAATATTAATCATTATTATTAACTTTTATTAGACGAGTGAGACCCAACTATATTTTCAATTTTAATTGAATTTTAATCTCTACCGAACACGCTTTTAGATTTAAGTATAAACATTTGGATTTTGCAACTTGTACGTTAAAAAGTGACATTATTAATTATATAATATGACGTAGAAGGAAAAATTGAACGAAAAAAGTTGATTATATTCTAAACATAAATAGTAAATCATCATTTGATATTACATAATCCATTATGTAAATCTTGATATACAGGTAACAAAATCTCATTTGAAATATGTACGACTTTTTGGTTCATATCCTCCTTTTCCACACCCTTAACAAGATCAATATTATGACTTGACTTGCATTTTCTCTACCCAAACTTGATCGATGTTGTCCACTCTTTGAAGTAGAAAAGTTTTAATTTAAAAATAAAAATTATATGGAGAAATCTCACAGTGTGGGCCTTGACCATTGTAACAATTTGGTTTAAACCTTTCTTCTAAGCATAAACCGTTCAGTTTATTGTTTACCAAGCCAAGTGCAATGTATGTAACTACTGCAAGAGTATATTTGGCAAATATTGAGTTTATTGTGCAAATTTCGAGTATGCCATGTAAGTATCAAATTTATTGGACAAGTTTCAATAGAAATGGCAAAAAAATCGATTAAATACGACACACATGATGTCCTACCCCGAACTGGACGGAAATTGCTTGCCTAATCGGTACATGGGAAGACATGGCGGGGTTTGTTGCCTCGAGACATGGTTGGTAGGGGGAACATGGCCTCCACCCCGTTTAAATTCCAATTCAAGATGTAAGTTTTTGACCACGCAAAAAAAAGAAAAAATCACTATTCTTTTTAAAAGGAATATGGATCGCTTGCAACTTTTTTATTAAAAAAAGTAATGATTCTCACCGATTAAAGGTATAGAAAAATAAATTAAAATGTAAAAATAAAAAGGGACAGTAATCGGACCCCTCCCTGATCGGGCATGTGTGCGGGGAAAGTAGAAGAAAAATACTTGATGGGAGTGGCTCCCCAGGCCATAGTTATAAAAATCGGCTTGGCCCGACAGATCGAGCAGAAAAATCAACTACCCGAACTCTTGATCAGGTCGGACAAATTAAATTGATATAAATGCATTTGACCCGGTCAAAATTAGGGCTTTGACCGAATTAATCGGTGATTTACCCAGCCTGATTGATTGGTTTGATTAAATTTTAAAATCTTTTTACAAAATTTTTGGGACCAAGGGAGTTAAACCTTGGACCTCTAAGAAAAATGATGGGTTCTTCTCCTCTTGAACACTAAATACTTTAATATTACTTGCGTGCAATAAATTATATATAACTAATGAATTATTTGTAGCTTTTATAAAAATATTCGTCTAACAAAATTTGGTTCAACATTTTACTTTATTTTAGAGAACTAAATAATTAGTGAAAAATAAATTACAAATTTTAATTTTGCCCCTAAAAAAATTTTGTACTTTCTATAATTTTTTATGTAATGACCCGCCGGTTAAACCTAGCGATGGCAAAAAATTGGGCGGCTCAGGCTCTGGCCAAGGCCCATTTTGGGGCATCGGCCCGAGCTGGATCGGCCTATTTATTATTAAAAAAAAAAATTCAACTGCTAATTAGTTTTAGCTGCTTGTTATTATAAAAAAATAAAAAAAAAACCCGAAAACACGAGCCTTTTTTACTCAGCCCGTTATGGCTCGGACCGAGCTCTCATTTTTTGGCTCTGCTCGGGCAAAAAAAAAAGCCCGGACCAAAAAGCTCGAGCCGAGCCCGAGCTTTTTTTTTTGGGCTCGGCCGGCCCGGCTCGTTGACATGCCTAGTTGAACTACCAGGCTATCGGTTGAACTACTAACCCTTTGATCTGTTGCATTGTCCGAGTCAAGTCTAACAACTATGGCACAGACACGTCCTATTGGCATTTCTAAATCTCGAGTTTGCTCGACTATCTTATTCCAAATGTGCATGATTTTTTTGAATTGCACTCCGTTTTTTGCTTTGAATAAATTCAATTATTTTCAAACAATATATTATTTCTTAGTGCGTCAAAAAATATATGAACAATGTAAAAAATGGCCTGGGGCCTTGTTCGCGAAAATATCTTTTGAATTAAAACTACTACAAGTGTACAATTTGTTAACAAGTAATAAAGTAAATTTGAATCCAAGTATCAATCACACAAAAATTAATTTTGTTCAATTTTAATTATCATTACCTTAATCGAACTATGAATAATTGTGATGTGTTTGTTTGTGACAAAATTATGATTAAAATAATCTGCTTATGTAATTATGAGTAAATTAATTAAACTAAATACAAATTAGTGTATTTAATAAATAACAAATACACTAGGATCCCGAATTCCCATGCGATAATCATTTTTAACCTTAATTTTACGCTTTGACAATATGATTGAATTATTTCATTTAACAATCACACACAAGTAATGTTAAATGTACTTTCACATATGATTTACCTATATTTTTATGACGGATGCGAACATACAATAATGCATCAATTTTTATGAATATTTAAAGATTCACATAAAGTATGACGGTGTATTTCTATCCAATATCGGATCTTATGACAATTTACACCATGTCAAACATATTTTTCTTCTTTTAAATGCATAAAATAAGTCATCGAATTCATACAATTACCATGCACAATAATCACAGAGAAAAAATAATCATGTAAATCATTCAAAATCCAAAAACGTATTTTCAATGTCAAATATGTGAAATGAAAGATTAAAAATTCATATTACAATATTCATCGCTCTCATAACATAAATAAATATAGTCTAAACATGTTATGAAGAAGAAAGCAACAAATATAAAAAAATTTCATCACCCGATAATTCTTGAACTTCTTGAATTTGATCTTGATTTGTTACTTGCCTCATTTTGCAAATCATTATCCCTTGAGAGTGAGTATTTATAATATCTCTAAAGAGTCTCAAAAAATCTCAAAAAATCGTGTATATCATGGTCAAAATGAAAGTTTTATTTTTTGAATTGAATTTTGAAAGAAACGGAATTTTCTAGCCAAATGACTTGGGCTCGTGCCCAATACTAAACGGGGCGGCCGCCCAGGCATACTAAGTAGCCACTATAATTAAGGTTAAGGGTCAGTCGGGTGGCCATTGAACTATACAACTGGACGGTTGTTCAGTTTTAAAAACTTCTCGAATTTCTCTTTTAGCCATTTTCTTCATTTTTTATTCTATCTTGTCTCCCATTTTAAATTACTTCGATTTTAGTATTTCATATTTTACTCAAATGCATATTAGTCCTCAAACAACCATTAGTCAATTGACCTTTCTTTCTTTTTTTAATTGCTTGGTAACAAGTCCAAAACTGAAAATAAGATAAAATTAACTCAAATTAAGTAAAAATTTAATACTAAAATGACACAAAAACTTAGTAATATGGTTCAAAATGCACTTATTAGGCTTCAAATTAGGATGGGGTGACAATGAGAATTCTATTAGATTGGAGGATATTTCGTAGATGGAGCCAAGAGAAAATAGACTAACTATCTTTTAGAATTTGATGTACATAAGAAGAAACGAGAAAAAGAGATTAACTATAAATATTTAAACATAGCAACGATTTGTTGAGTTAGGTATATTGGTTGGGTAGATTGTCCAACTTGTTAAGGTGAAAAGTCGAATAACTATTTTAGAAATGGTGGAAAGTGAAATGAAAACAACAACAAAAAAAAGGTAGGAGTGGGCAACGGGTCGGGTCGGGTCGGGTTGGGCCGATTTTCACCCAAACCTGACCCGAAATTAGCGGTTTTGGACTATTTTCTAAACCAAACCGGCTTGGTCGTTCGCGGAACCGACCCGACCCGAGACTGTTGTGGTCGGTTTGGGTCGTGTAAGTAATTTTTTTAAAAAAAACTTTTTTCAATTAAGCTCAAATTGCCAAATTCAACTGTGTGTGACCAAATAAGAAAGGATAGGTGTAGAATTCCCTCGTTGAACTGGCCAATGGGTGAACTAGTGTCCAACAAACCAATTCTCTCTCTCGATCTAGAAAAATGGCCGATGAAACCCCACAACTAGCTCTACCACATACCACCCATAAGCCACCATCCACCACGGAAGAGACTGAAATACCGCCGCAGCAAGAACTAGAATCAGCTTTTGTGACAGAAAATGATCAACCATTAGCATCGATGGAACTGCCACCTACTGAGCTACTACTTCCACTACTTCCTTAAGTCATTGGGTACAATTCTTGAGATCACTAAGGCGAAAAGAAAGCAAAATATTGGAGAAATCATCAGAGCGACGCATGTGCTGGTACACGACATTTGTGACATTCTGTTAATAAACACGAGTACGAGCGGCTATTTAAGTTTGCAAGATGGACATGCCGTGCAAAAAATTTGAGAGTTACACTCATTAATTATATTTTCTAACGAATCAATACAATAACTTATAATTTCACTAACAAGATATCATATAATCTATGTCTATTCTATCGTTATTTTTCACATGATTGACATTCAGGGGGTACAATGCTTGAGGTCGTAGCGGCATAAAGGAATCAAAATATTGGAGAAATCATTAGAACGGTACATGTGCCGTTAAACGATACTTGTATCGTTTTGTCAATAAACAAGTATCTAATCGATGTTTCTGACGTCCTTAGGTCATGTGTTACATTGTTTAAGGTCGTTACAGCTGAAAGGAAGCAAAATATTGGAGAAATCATTAGAATGACACATTTTCCGTTACACGACACATGTGACGTTTTGTCTATAAACCCGAGTATAAGCAGCCACAATCCATTCATGCCCCGAGAACCAGTAGATTGAACTCATTTAAGTTGAAAGATGGATATGCCGTTTACAAAAATTGAGAAATAAGCTCTTTAATTATATTTTCTAACGAATCAATACAATGACTTGTGATTTCACCAACTCGATATCGAATAACCTATGTCAACTCAACCGTTCTTTGTCACTTGATCAACTTTCTGACTTTCTCAAGTTAGGGAATCCAATTTTTTAGAGAAAATAAAGCAGAGTATTTGAGAAATCAACATAACGGCACAAATGTCGTTACTAGACTTGAAAACGACACAAATGTCGTTACTGGACTTGAAAACGGCACGTGTTGTTGAATGTGTAAACACGACTGTAAGCAGCCACGACCTATTCGTGCCCTGAAAAATAATAGGTCAAGCTTATTTACGTTATAATATGCACATGACATGTACAACAGTTAAGAGATATGCTCATTAATTTAACCGACACATATGAGTAGGACGACTTGTGATTTCACCATCTCGATAATATAAAAGCTATGTCATTTCGACATTTCTTTGTGACATGGTCAATTTTTTCGTGTTATTTATGTCAGGAGTCCATTATTAGAGGTCGTTTCGTAGAAAAAAATCAAACCTCAGTAGACAACGACTATAGTATCGTTTACGTAGCGAAAAATGACTGGAATGACGATCTACATGTCAGATAACAGTTGGAGTGTCATTACCTTCCAATAGTTGCAAACAACATAAAAAACACACTAAGTACAAAAACAACACTAACTTAAATACTATTTAATACTATATTCATTAATAAATGTACAATAGTGTTTGATGGATATTATTTTGAAATAATGTATTTTGGAATAGTAAATTGATAGAGAATATGTAGTTGAAAAAGAAAGAAATGTTATTGATGTGATAGAAAATATTATTTTATTGAAAAATGTGTGGTTGAAAATGAGTAGAAGAATTCTTATGCGAAAATTAATGTGAGCCAAACAGGGGCTAAATCGGTTGTCAAAATCCATATGAGTTATGGAAAGACAGAAGGCTCAACTTTTTCTCATACGAAAGTTTGGGTTGTGACGTTTATGTGAAGCACACTGAATCAGATAAGTCTGAGACTAAATCTGATAAATATAT